>CATIWR010486134.1:0-16265 GCA_949677035.1 Omphalea diandra | reverse complement strand
TATATATATATATATATATATATATATATAAGGTAACTATAAGAAAAGATTATTTATTTATTTATATTTTCAATCTTGTATAGCATAATTTCAAGAAAAAATTTTATTAAACTTGAACGAAATAATTCTTAATAACCTGTTATCTTGTTGTTTGTCCTCATATACTTAGAATAGTTAATGAAATTAATTTAAATTTAGATTTCCTATTTAGAATTTTTACCTTTTAGATTTTTTTAATTTTCTATATAGCAGTAGTTTAGAATTTTTACTTTTTAAATTTTCTAATTTCTTGTTCGGAATATCTTGGTTTCTTATTTGAAATTTTTACATTTTATATTTTTGATTTTCTATTTAGAAGTAATTTATAATTTTTTATATTTTTTAAATTTCTTGTTCATAATATTTTTTATATGATACTAACTTCCTATTTAGAATTTTTAATTTAAAAATTTAAAAATTTCTAATTTAGAAAGTTTTTTATTGTGACAATTTAATTTTTTTAATTTTCAATTTTGAAATATTTTTGGATATGATATTTTTTTAATATAATGTAAAATAATGACATGTGACTATATTTTACATAATTATTTGACAAAAGACAACCAATAGTTTAAAACTAATTTTGAGACTGGAATTAATGATATATATTAATTTTTCTAATTTTCAATTCAAAATATCTTGATTTCCTGTTTAAAATTTTTATTTTAAAATTTTTTAATTTCCTATCCATAAGTAGTTTAAAATTTTTTCTTTTTATCTTTCTCTAATTTCCTATTCATAATAATTTTTAATATGATCTTGACTTTTTTTTTTTATAATTTTTAATTTTTTTAATTTTTAAGTTATGACACTACCCACACATATATGAGCTAAGCACAATCACATATAAGTCGTAATTCAACCTTATAAACTACATCAATGTAACAAGACCAGCTCAATCGAAGACGAGGCCCAAAATCTCACAAACCAACACTAGCTTGGCCTATATATGGCTTCTCAGTCCATGACTCATCCTAATCAGGAAAGGATAGCTCTCATCAAGAAGTTAATTCTTATTAATAGAGAACGCCCTTAATCAGGAAGAAATCTAAGTCATACTCCAACAAGGACACATCGCATCTTAGCCACTATATAAAGATGACCACCATGTATTTCTCACACTTTACATTTACTCACTTCACCTCTCTAGCAAATCATTGACTTAACCATTGGATTAGGTTTCTAGTAACCATTTGGACATTTCTATCTCTGTTGTTTAATTCAATGATCTACTGGATAAATAAAGTGAGTGAATGTAAAGTGTGAGAAATAATTTATGGTCACCTTTATATAGTGGTTAAGATGCCTTGTGTTCTTGTTAAAATGGAAGTCAAATTTCTTCCTAATTAGGAGTGTTCTCTCCTAATGCGAGTTAATTTCTTAAGAAGGGCTATCCTTTCCTAATTAAGATGAGTCATGGGTTAAGAAGTCATATACGGGCTGAGTTGGTGTTGGCTTGTGAGATTTTGTACCTCATCTTGGGTTGAGTTAGTCTTGTTATCCTGACGTGGTTTACAAGGCCAAATCGACCTTATATGTGGTTAGGCCCAGCCAATATTTCTGTAGGTAGTTTCACATGGTTGAGATGCAGGGGACCATGCAAAAGTGACCAAGGTTTCTAACATGACTAGGTTGATATCTTTCTCAACTGGCTCGATCAACCCTATTCCAATTTTGAGTATTCATCCCTCATTGATTGCCAAAGGCTTTAAATCTTTCGCGGGCTTGATTATTTTGGGGATGTCATCTAACGAAATATCTAGCAACTCGATAGAGATGGCATGGTTCACCTCCCTCAAACTATTCATATAGGTTTCCTTAGCTACCTTCTAATCCCCTTTAACTTTGCCATGCCTCGCTCGGTATAAATCTTCATTATGAGGTGCCTTATAGAGGTGCATACAACTGTGTCATATAAGGTAGGCATTCTGATGATGGCATTATAGTCAAACGAAATGTCTATAACTATCTAAATTGCTATAAATTTCTTGGTGATGTCTATGTCTCCCAATTCTATGTTTAATTTAATAGATCCTAACATGTCTACCTTGGTGTCATCCAAGCCCGTTAAAGGGATTCAGATCAGGCATAGCTTCTTAAAGTCTTACCCGAACACTTTGTATGCCTTGGCAGTCGTCATGTTGACCAAGATGCCATCATCCACTAGCATGTGCTTAACCAAAAAATCCTCAATTTAGCCTTAGACCATTAGAGTGTTTGCACGAAGGTACACAACTTTCTATCATTTACCGAGGAGAATGTAATAGGGCAAAACATTAGCTTTTCAATGTTCTTTTTGTTATTCACAGAGTATACTGGATCTGTTGCTTTCTCAAGGTTAAGCTCCCTCCTCCTGTGATCCTACCAACAATTACATCAATGACCCTAATATATTGATTGTTATTAGGCCTTTTGCCTTTGTACATATCCTTTTGCTAGGGCTCATGTTTGCCTTCTACTAAAGCTAGCCTCTTCTTAAATTTGATGAGCCTACCTTACTGAACTACTCTCTCAATTTTGTTTTTCAAGTCCTTACACTCTTTTGTGTCATGCTTATTATCATTATAGAGAAACTACAATACTTGTCTTTATTCCTGATGGTTGAGCTCTTTAGAGGATTAGGGTACTAGATCCTCTCTCCTATTCTTTTGATCTAGTAGAGAACCTCACTTTTGCTTACCTTAAGGGATGTGTAGTATCAAGTTGGGCTACCCTTAGAGTCATAAGGGCTCAAGCGTGAGTTACCCTATTTTGCTCAGCCTAATTCACCTTTGTCATCCCTTCGCCCTTTCTCGTCTTTCTTTTTATATGGATCATGAGAATAGGTTCATAAGTTATTATCCAGACAGATGAACTTGTTGCTTCTCTTTATAAGCTCATGAAAATTTCTAGTGGGATTTATACTGAGAGAATCGAATAGCCTTCGATTCTTTTAGTTTTTTATCATCGCATCCATAGCAACTTCATGGTTGAGGTTGTTAATCTGCATGGCCACCTTATTAAACTTGGTCGGACAATCTCTTAGTGATTTCCCTTCTTCCCTGATAACCTCATTCATGTAAGTCAGATGAGATTTTTATTTGAAGAATGATCGAAATAAATTGATTTATGAACATCTAAGAGAGTTGGGTAAAGCTATGTGCAAAGTTGTTGGTGGGGACCTAATACCATTCATGCGCTACTTCTTCTAGGGTAGTAGGGAGGATTTTACATAGTAATGCATCAAAATAGTTGCAAAGCTCCAATCTAGACTTGAACCTGTAAATGTGGCTCCATGGGTCAATTTTCTTATTATAATTATTACTTAGTGGCAGTTTGAACTTATGGGGAACTAGTTTGGCCTTCACCTCTAGAGCTAAGGTTGTGTTTATATGAGTGGTAGTTAAGGGTGAACTGTTATTTGTCTTATGCCCGCTTGAACTTTTCCATGATTTTCTTCTACAGGGCCCCATCATCTAAGTACATGCTTTTAATTTTTACAACTCAGCTATCTAGTAGCTTGTACGAGGACTCGTTCATATTATTTTACATTTTTTTAGCTTCAAATTATACATTCCTTTCGGGTTGGATTTTTTGTTATCTATTTCTTATTGAGGAGTCATAAGTGGGGGGTGCTCAACATTGCAATGAACTCGACATAAGCAATTGCAAGTTGGACAACAACTTAAGGGTCTTGAATTGGTGCACCCATGGCATTAGAGGCTTGGTTCCGTTGAATTACTAAAAGAGTGAAGGTTGGAGCATTTACTGTGAGTGTGTTTTTCAAGATGTTGGATTTATTTTATTTGTGGAGTTATTGAGTTATTAGGAGAGGTCATGCATGAAGGTTTTAAAAGGTCTTTTGTAGTAAGTTGACACTCACCACACTAATGATGTTGTGAGGCATATTGTGGTCATTGATTCAGCTAGGTCTTCTGGGGTTGGAGTAGTAGGTTAGAGTGCTCTTGGTTTAGTTCTAGTAAGGCAACAAAGGTGTGAGGTGTGTTCAACCAATTGCCCGAAATCCATTCTAATACTTAAGTCAGTGATTCACTAGAGATAAAGTAAGTGAATTTAAAGTATGAAAAAAAAATATATACTTGGTGGTCTCCTTTATATAGTGGTTAAGATGCCATGTGTCATTGTTGAAGTGAGATCCAGATTTCTTCCTATTTGGGAGTGTTTTTTCCTAATATAAGTTAACTTTTTAGTGAGGGTTATCTTTTCATGATTAAGATGAGCCATGGACTGAGAAGTCATATACATGCTGAGCTGGTGCTATCTTGTGAAATTTTAGGCCTCATCTTAGGTCAAGCTACTCCTGCTACCCTGACATGATTTACGGGGCTCAACCGAGCCTTATATGTGGTTGGGTCAGCCCATATCTGTGTAGATAGTGTCAATTTATAAAGTTTTTTATTATGATAGTTGAGTTTTGTAATTTCTTACTTTATAAATATTTTTTTAATGTGACAGTTTTATGTAACATAATGTAAAATAATGACATGTGACTGTATTATACATAATTATTTGATAAATGATAATCAATGGTTTAAAATTAAATTTTGAGATTGGAACCAATAATATATATTGATTCTGAAATTGAAATCAATAATATATATTGATTGATGATTGAGTGATATATTTATTTATTTTTAGAAAGTTTGTGTATAATTGTAAATTTATGAAACTTATATGGCCAATAAATAAAAATAAATTTTCTATATATAGAAAAAAAAAGGAGGCAAGTTAGGGGTTGTTTAATACTCGTATTAAACATTTCAAATTAAAATATTCAGTACTTTTTTTTTAAGATTGTTTGATAAAAGTTTTTTCAAATTTTTAACATTTTAAGTGTCTTTGATAATATTTTTTATTAAACACTTAATTTCAAAAAATCACTTAATCTAATAAGTATAAAATTTTTACTTAATGGATTAAGTAATAGAAAAAATTTACTATTTTGATATATCAATTCATTATCATAATATTTTTCAATTAACAAGTATATAATTAATAAGTTTTTTTTTTGAGAAAATATTGTCTTCATTAACCAACAAATGCCCAAACTAAGGGTGTCTTATTAAAAAACCTTCCAAGTAAAATCTTTAGGTAAAAATCTTGGAAGAAAAAAAAAAAATTAAACACCATTGCAAGGGGATAAAGCAGATCATGCAACTATCAAGGCATATCAGCCAATTCAGGTCACAAAACCATAAAAAAGATTTGTCCTCAAGTAAGGCACGTTCATCATCTAACCTTAACCTGAACTTTGCTAAAAAATGAGCAACACTATTACAAGTTTTCTGAATAGAAATAAAACAACTAGAAAGGAATAGACTAATTAAAGAAAGAATATCCACTAAAATCAGATCACACTCAGAAAAAAAACTCTCTGTTGCAATAGAGCCACACCATTAGTCGAGTCAAATTTAACAATCATATGCCTAAAGCTATGGTCTAAAGCAACCTCTATTCCTTCCCTTATTGCCAGGATCTCTCTTCTCTTTGCTAGCAAAAACAACTTTCAAAAAGCTTTCATTATCGCGCATCACAATCTCAATATCACACATATCATTCGGTTCCACAAAAGCAACATCGACATTCAGTTTCAAGCATTCGATAATTTCAAATGTAATTATAAGTTTAAAATTTTTAAACTTAAATTATATAATAATTTATTATAAAATATATAATTCTCGTATCTTAAATTTATCTCGTAAATTTATTTTTTTATAATTTTATATCTATTTAATGAGTATTCAAGTTTTAAAATTTTAGTATTAAAACTATTTAGCTTTTAAATTTTTAATATTAAAATTATTTAATATTTAATTTTTGAGTACTTAATTTTTAATTTTATTAAATAATATCTTAGTGTCTAAAATAAAAAAAATTTATATAATTTTAAATTTATATTTATTAAAATTTTTAAAAATAATTTTTTTTATAAATTCGTTAAAATAAACATAGATAAGTTTGGTGGAGGAGATAATGTGTTCAACAAAATACAACAACCAGCCACAAAAAAAAAAAAAAAGGTATATGGGATGAGATAAGATATGGTCCATTTATTATTATTATTATTATTGTTTAAAGTCGAGGGAGCATCGTTTTATAGTGGTGGGTGTGGATTGTTTTCCACCCATAAAAAAAAAAAATTTTAAAAAGAGAAAAAAATAATTAAAGGAAGGTGGCGACGTCTTGTCCTTCTCTCTTTGATCTTTTTCATCATTCTATTTTGCTTCCCTGAATTCTAGGGTTTCCATGGATCTCTAGCAACCATTTCCATTCCATCCCCGTAACTTATAAAGATTTTATCTTTCTTTCATTTCCTTTGATGGGTGTTGCTTGAGTTTCTTTCTTCAGCCATTTTCTGGAGCTTTTCCAATCCCTTAATGGAGGTAAACCCAAATTTTTTTTCTTCTTTCTTCTACTTGTTGAATTTTGATGATTTATTTTTTTTAAAAAAATAATTCTATTACAGAATTTATGTTGTTTTGATGGGTTTTTATGTTTTGTTTCATGGGATCATTATTGATTATTTTCTGATCTGGGTTTAATGTGTTTGTCCTTAATTCTAGCTTAATTTTGGTTGAAATGAATATCATGTAAAACATTTTATTCGTGTGATGTGATGGAATAGTTCTCTCTTTTTTGTAATGTGATGGAATCCAAATATACCTTAAACAGTTCTTCTATGAGTTTGTAAAGGGAAGAACTTTGCCTTGAGCCCCCTCAAGTTTTAATATCTTGTTGGTATTGAATAGTCTAAATTGTTGATGGACCCTTTTTGCAGTTTGAATGATAAGCTGTGAATTAAGCGTTTAGCTTCTGGGGGACCTTATTATTGTATCAAACCACAATAAACTTCGAATTAAGCGTTTAGCTTCTGGTGGACCTTATTATTGTATCAAACCACAATAAACTGTGAATTAAGCGTTTAGCTTCTGGTGTACTGAATCGTCTCAATCATAAGCTGTGATTTTTTTTAGAGTTTTTCCTTAAAATTTTTTGGCGAATATTTATGAATTCAAGTACTTTTTTTTTTTTTCCTAGTCATTGAAGATGTTATATGTATCTGAATTTTGCTTATCTTAAGAATAAACTTTTTTCAACTTCCTTTTTTTGGCTTAAAAATGTTCTATTTCATTTCATTTCACTTCACTGTGAATTGAAAATATTATTTTATCATTTGTTTCTTGGTATTTCAAAGGTTTCAGGGATGGAGGAGGCCAAGAAACCGGAAACTCATATGACATCAGCTGCAGCTTTTGTCGAAGGAGGAATTCAGGAGTCCTGCGATGATGCTTGCAGCATTTGCCTTGAAGAATTTTGTGAAAGTGATCCTTCAACGGTAATGATTTATACTATGCATCAGTTATTATCCCCTTCTTTTTTCTTACTTCTTATCCAGATTTTCTCTTTGAATTCTGTGCGTTACTTTCATCTGCTTATTTTATGTGCATGTTTCATGGTTAAATATTCTGTTGTATGTCTTGCTTGCAGGTGACTAACTGCAAGCATGAGTTTCACCTCCAGTGTATACTTGAATGGTGCAGTATACATTTTTCTTCCTTTTCTCCTTTGACAATTAGTATTTCTGCAAAACATATTTGTTAATATTGTGTGCTTATGCATGCATGTGCTTTGTCTTTTTTGGTTTCATCTTGTACTTGATATATTAACCGTACTGATATTGAGTTTTAAAATCGGAGGGACAGTGATGCTTCATTATTAGTTTTGAGCCTTAAGACCATGGATGATATGAAATTATTTTTAAGTCTATGGAACTCAGTGGGTTAGATTTAGAGAGAGGAGGGTTAGAGGACTCATTTATTTTGACATTTAAAAGTACATAAAAATTATTGCTTGACATGAATCATGGGAAATTTTAATTCCAGAATCTTGGCGTAGTATAATTTTTTCCTGGTGTGATGTGGGGTCTCTTTGACATTGCTGTTTGGACTTTTATTGGGAAAACAGATTCTTTGAATGTTACTTTGAGATCATTAAAAACTATTTTTAAGATAAATTTGATATGTTTAAGTCATAAATTCCAAACAGCTAAACAACAATTTTGATTTACTTTTTCCGACAATGATTTTCAACCTAATTTTCTAACTGACTAATAATAGTTGGTCTGTAGTTTGCACTGTGTTGTCAGGTTATAAGAGTGTTGCTATCATTCTGCTTTTTTTCTTTTTTTTTAAAATTGTCACCTACTAATGCAGTTTAACATTTTTCCCCTTTGTTTTCCTCTTTGATTAGTAATAAAGTATTTTACAAAAATTTTACCAAAATTTATACTTCTTGAAGATTCCATTATTGTTGCTTTCTTTTTTGCTATGAAGCACGGAAACCTTTATTGGGTTCTTTCCCCATTTCAGCATTTGTCTCTCATTTCATTTCCTACTTTTTTAGAAAATGTTATTTCTCTGTCTGTTTTCGCGCTTCCATTTCCATATTATATAACTTGTTTGTATAAAGAGTTTGTCTTCTTTTTTTTGGTATTTGATCTGTCTTTCTAACATCATTAGCACTGTGGAAATAGTCAATGTCTCTTTTTTCTTACCACTCAAGCAACTTTAATTTTAAACTGAATAGTTGAGCTAGTCAATGGTGTCTTTTTCCTGAAGGGATAATGTAAATTGTCATCCTAATTGATTAATTCTCTATGAAGTTGTTTATCCTCCTTATCCATAACGTTAAATGAATTTCATTTTAAAGTTCAACTGCTCTAGGGACTACTTAGTAAATGAGGATCATTTGGTTAAACGCGAAATGGAAAAAAAAGAAGAGAGAGAAAAAGCCTCAACGTTTACATTAGATTTTGACTTGCAGGTGCCAGAGAAGCTCTCAGTGTCCCATGTGTTTGCAATCCATCAGTCTGAAGGATCCTGCAAGGTTGGTCTTCCTTGTTATTGTATTTCATTTTTTTGGTAATTTTTTATTTTATTTTTACATTTTCTGAATAATTTAATACTCGATCTGTGCAGTCAAGAATTGCTTGAGGGTGTAGAGAGGGAGAGGAACTTCAGGGCTGTTCCATCAAGAAATGCTACTATATTTCGTCATCCTACACTTGGGGATTTTGAGTTGCAACACGTAAGTTTTCTATCATAATTTCAAATATTATTTTGCTATTACTTTGTCATCAAACACATTTGCAAGCAGCATCCACCAAGTTATACTAACGTAACCTTTAAAAGTTGTATTGCAGTTGCCAGTTGGTGCAAGCGATTCTGATCTTGAAGAGCGTATAATCCACCACTTGGCTGCTGCTGCCGCTATGGGAAGGACCCACAACTATGGCAGGCGGGAAGGTCATAGAAATAGGCAATCTCCCCATGGTCATCCACACTTCTTGGTATTTTCTACTCATCCTAGTGCAGTGCCTTCTGGCCATGTTTCTTCTGCTCTGACACATGTCGGAAGGGAAGATGAACCAGCTGCAGTTGTTGTTGCTAGTCCAGCAGCTCCACTTACATTTCATGGGGATGAACGGCCACAACAGACTCTACAATTTCCTGATATTGCTGATCAAAGTGCTTCTGCATCTGGATCTACAATTATACCTACAAATCGTCAGGGAATCACTTTTAATAATCGGTATTCATGGTTTTCTTTTGTAGTGAAGTTAGGTGTACACTGCTATACATATTTCATGCATTAATATTTTATGGTGTACACTGCTATATGTATTTCATGCATTAATATTTTATCTTTTAATTATTTGTAGAAGTATTGCTAGTCATTCTTCACTACCAAATCAAGAAAGAGCTGGACCATCAGAATTTCAGTCATTTTCAGAGTCTCTAAAATCTAGACTTAATGCAGTGTCAATGAGGTATAGTTTTGAAATGACCCCTTTCTTATATTTATCATGTTATGTATCTAATACATTTTTCTTCATCGGCATTCAGCATTTCTAATTTTTTTGTGATACTTGTGTTTAGATATAGAGAGTCAATTTCAAGAAGTACAAGAGGGTTGAAGGAAAGGCTATTCTCTCGTAACAGTTCAATGTCAGATCTTGGTTCTGATGTCCGAAGAAATATGAATACTGGAATTGCAGGTGTAACTCATATGATGGAGCGCCTTGAAACCAGAGATAGTAGGAGAGCTGATGGAGTTTCTGTATCAACTCATTTAACTGATTATTCAGTTGCTGCAGGGAGAAACCAGAATCATGCTGATGCTCGCCGAGAGAGCTCTCTAAGTGAAAACAACACATCAGCTTCTTGTGCTGCTAGCTCAGCTTCCACTTAATTTGTCAATTAATTGTTCCATGGCATCTATCCTCAGCATTTCATCTTTGAAGGTGTGTGATAATGTTGGTGTATATTTTTTTAAATAATCAGTTCAACTCAACTCAATTAAGCTTTAATCCCAAGTTATTTGGGTCGGCTATATAAATTCGCTTTTTTCATTCAGGGCAATCTTGGATCACATTTTCAGAAAGATCTAGGACCTTTAGGTTATTTTGAATTCCTCTCCTCTATATAAACTTAGGATTAACTCTCCTCTTATTACCTATGTTTATTCTAATATATTCTACTTTTCTAACTGATGCGTCAGAAGGCCTACGACTCACATGTCCAAACTTCTCAATCTCCCTTTCCTCAACTTGTCCGGGATTGGGACAACTCCAACTTTATCCATAATACACTCATTACAAACTCTATCAATTCTATTATGATCATATGTCAATCTTAGTATTCTCATCTTGGTCACATTAATTTTGGAGACTTGTTGCGCATTTATCGCCCAACACTCATTTTCATATATCATAGCAGGTGTTATCGTAATGCAATAAAATTTTCTTTTTATCTCATGTGAAATAAAAGAAATTGAAACCTCTAGAAAGCCTACGTCTTCATGAAACTATAGCCCTAAACTGCGCAAAATGGAGAATATGGATTTATGTAGTTGGTCCCGACTAGCTAGGGATTGCACTTGTAAGGTTTGTTAGGTCAAGTGTAATCTAGTATGGATGATATCGTTGTCTGACTGAGGACAAACAGGCTAACATCCAGGTAGCCAAATTGAATGACAATTATAATGTTCACAGTCATTCTGTTGCAGTTTTTTAGATGTGTTATTATGTCCAGTTGCGTGATGGTTTTTGATGCAGAAATGTTATTGGACTATGGTTTCTTGATCTGTTTCATTTATTGTGAAGAATCTTTATGATGTGCATAGAACCTTTATAAGCCCTGCTCCCTGAAACCAACTTACATTCTTAAGTTGCAGATGGAAATTTGTTTTTGCATCAACTGTTCCTTCACAGGACACGCTCATCTGATATAAATTTTGTTTGTATTTTCAGGTTGTAAATTCTTTTTCTCCAAATATGACTTGCTGAGGAAAAGATGCTTTGTAATACGGGCAGGAGGTGAGCAATTGCCTGGAAGTGAATAAGAGAAGATAAACCTTGAGAGACAGTTCCCATCTGGACAGATTTTATGTTTGGGTATATCTTTGTAAATTTGATTAAGACGCCCAGATTTATTTCCTAAACAGAAAATTTTATTCAAAAAAAAAAATCATCTGTGCGAAACATGTATTAAAACTGTCTGGATGGTTGGATTGTGGCACAATTTGATTAGTAATGTATCTCATTATGTATCACACATCGTGGCAATGTTTGTGATAATGCTGATCTTGAGTGCAATCGGTAAAGCTTGGTAGAGAACAGTCCTGTACATTTTTTGGACTTTCACCTTTGTTGTGTCTCTCGTTTAGCAAATATCAGGTAGGCGTGATTTGTGGCTAAGAAAATTACTCAGCGTTAAGGTGGAAGACGAGGATTTTTTGTTTTTTTTGGGTTCTTGTCAAACTATTATCTTTCTGCAGCCAGTTCCTCCTTGCAAAGGCTTAAGGTTTTTGTAGTAATGCCGGCTAAAACTTTTCCTTGGTTATGGATGTCAGGTCCAAAGCTGGTTTTTCCTAGACATTGACAAGTGAAAAACTCATGCTGACAATTAAAAAGTTCATGTTAAAAAAAAAAAAAAGGTTTAAGTTTGCAAAAGAATGAAGTGGACTAAAAGTTGCCCATTCTCTTACCCATATTTCTTTTAAATTCTACTAGAATTTTCATAAGATAATAAATAGTTAACGTAGGGAATTTTCTTTTCTTCTTCTCAGTTCATCTGAAGCAAAGTTGAACAAGGGAGAATAAAGATGAAACTAAAGGATTCTTGAACCCAGGAAAACCTGCCTTCGAGAATGAATCCTGATCATCTGTATCACTTTTCAGCTGTTCACATTTGCTTTTGGATTTATTGATCTTGTTTAACTCTTGATTGCCTAAAGATTCATTTTCATTTATCCAGTTCTTGTATTCTGAGTTTGCAAAAATGTAACATCTCAATCAAAAGCCTTCCATTCTTTTTTTTTTTTTTAAAAAAAAAGCTTTTGTTTGAAGAGTAATGCTTTGATTTTTCTATGCTTGATCTTATCCCACCTAACATGCCTCAAATATTACTATTGATTTCACTCTCAAGATGACCTCTGAATATTCATTGAGACCAACAAAATAATGTCATGTAAGGTGTATTTTAGTACAAAATTGAAACATTAGATAGCATTTTTCTTATTTTAACTGGTTATGAAGAGATTGTAGTTGGTGGGTTCGGTCTATTTTAGCCATCTAAAAATAAAGTGTGTTTTGTTTATTTGAATGACATCATCTCAATTACACAATTAAAATTGCAACAATAAATTAACATCCAATGAAAAATATATTATGCATAATAGTAGAAGGAGAGATATATAAAGAACTATGTTCTATGTTTTAACTTTCACATGCCACAGTTTTCAAAAAAAAAAAAATCACATGCCACACAAAATGGTAAATTTCACCTGTGACATATAATCCTTTTACTTAATAATATTAAATTATATAAATCTTGTTTTTATTTTGCAAAATCGTATTTGTTATTCACTATCTATTTTAAAATTTTATTCTAATAAAAGCTATGACACACATGGCACATAACGTGAAAGAAAAAAGATTTTTTTAAAATCAAATTGCTTTGCTACATGGGTCACTCATTATCTCATACTTAATGCTTTCTTCAAGCCTGCTTGCCCTTTATCCTTTAATTCGCTTCGCTGTAAAACAGGCAAAAGAGGAGACGTTCGACTGTGGTGGTGATGCGTGCAAGTCCCACCACGAGCAGGTACGTATTTGCATTACGTCTTTTCTGAGTGCCATCATTTTCTCCTCCATTAAAATTAAAGGAACAAAGCTTGACAGAAATTATCTTGAGGACATTATTTTTCATTTCAATTTTTTTATCTGTTTTCTCGAATGGTAAAATGGTTGTTAATTTTTGGTCAAAATGTTTGATTTTTTACAAAATTAAAAATCTGCTGACGTTTTGTATGTTGTTGACATTTTTTTTCTTTTTTGTTTTTGCGTATTTGTGGGCCCCCGAGGGTTTGGTGCTTGTATGGGTCAGTTTGGCAAGAAGTGAAGTTTTATTGTTATATGCCTGCAAAGTGCTTGTACTTATTGGAAGGGAGGGTTTTGCTTCTAATCTTTTTTTTTTTTTTTTGAATGGTATCACGATGCTCTATAAACATCACAAACGGATTAATAATTAGTGTTAGTAAGAAAAAGATAAGTTTTAAATGAATACATGCTCATGATGAAAATTGAATCTATAATCTCATGGTTGCAAGACATCACCCCTAACCACTCGGCTAGAGGATCATTTGCTTAATCTTCAATTTCATCTCACGGTTGTATGAAATATTTGATCAAACCAAATCAACAATCCAAAGCTAAAAAGCTTTGTGCTATTTACTTGTTGACAATCTAATCCTTTTGAAGGTTGTCATATCAACCCAGTTTTTACAGTCTAAATAAAAGTCTTAAATTTATTGCATTATCTGTATAACATAGTTAGAATAAGAAATAACTTATTCTGAGTTTTCTAAACTGAATGAGTTTTTACTCATTAGCTCTTCAACTTTAAAATAAAACTTTCAAATACTTAATTATTCACATTTATTGTCACAAACTTTTTTTTTTAACAAATCTTTTATGGGTAATTCCTCACACCATTATGTGAAACTTATGTTAGTTTTTAAAAGAATCTAGATAGGGTAAAATATTACATCTTTATTTTCTTTTCCTTTCTTTCTTTTTTAAATCTCTAAGTTTTAATGAATTTTTCTAAAACTCAAATATAACTTGAGATTTCTTATAACT
This sequence comes from Omphalea diandra, assembly GCA_949677035.1. NCBI lineage: Eukaryota > Viridiplantae > Streptophyta > Magnoliopsida > Malpighiales > Euphorbiaceae > Omphalea > Omphalea diandra. The sequence goes on along the minus strand of CATIWR010486134.1, from coordinate 2,023 downwards.
TGATAAATCATTGCCTTTCATTTCTCTTATCATGAAAAAAAATTAAAGTTAATATTTTGAAGAATACCTTTTCGTTCAAAAATTTGAAGCCATATGAAACTATATTGGACTAATAACAAATTTATGGTTAGAGGAATACAAGGCCATTGTCACTACTCCACCAATTACATAACAAAACGGTTGGATTTAACTAGAGATGATGGATTTTGTTCAATGCCTTTGCACTCTAATTCCTCTACTTTAATTCCTATGTCTAATGTTACAGAATATGAAGTAGGGAGAAATGAAACAAGGCCATAATCACTATTTCATCACTAATTACCTAACAAAACGATTGGATTTAAATTTAATGATATATGATGGATTTTGTTCAATGCCTCTGCACTCTAACTGTTCTATTCTTGGCCTGAAAGAAATAGATTTTTGTATAGCTATTGGTGGTTTATTTGGCTGTTGGGTGTGTCATAGAGGAGAGAAAATGTTTAGTTATGAATTAATATTGCAATAGATTTTTTTAAAAAAAATTTAATAAAATATTTTATTTTATTCATTTGAAAAGGAAAAGTGAGAACTGGTTGTTGTAGTGTTTTGTTAAGGGTGATTAATACAACACCTTTTCGATTTGGAAATTCAGAATTAGAATGCTTCTTGAGATAAATATGTGCTTCAATCGTGTTATCTGTTGTGACTTTTTAGTTATCTCTTGAATCCAACAATTTCCAGAAAACACAATGGTTTATTTTTAATGATTTCTGTAATACAATGGAAAAATTATTTTGCTTGCTCTTGTTTAATGATTTTTGGGATCATTTCCTTCATTCAACAAATTTTTTTCTTTTTAATGTTGATGATAATCTAGTGGTATATATATATATATATATATAAAAGAATGGATGAGAGATAAAATTTTTGAATCAAGTAAAATATTTTTGATTTAAAAATTAATTTAGGTATCATATGATCTATTGTATTAGTTTTAATAAGAGAAATTTTAGGACAGAAATAGTAACTCCAATGGAATTCTATTATAACGTTACTACATTATTGGTAAATTATTTAGATAGTAAATTATAATATTCTTAATCTAAAGGTTAACTTTAGTATACAAATTTTATTTTATATATTAGTCAAATTTTAAGAAAAAAATTACTATAAAAATTAATAAAGACATAAAACATGAAATCTAATCAGTGATTTAACTCAAATTTCAGAAAAAGATCAACCGGCACTTCATGGTTTGGTGCCGTTATTATTATTATTTTTATTATTATTATTATTATTATTAAAAGAAATTTGAATTCTATTTTTATTTCGATTAGGTAGACGGATCATTAATAAAATTTGATTTCTTATAAAAATTTGAATACAATACATCAAATGCAATTATTATTATTATTATTATTATTATTATTATTATTATTATTGTTATTATTATTATTATTATTATATAACTCAAATTTGATTTCTAAGATTAATTTACATAAAAAAAATTATAATTAGATTTTATTTAGTGATTCAAATAAAGTAAAACTTAACCAACTTTTTATGTGTATATTCTTTGGATAGTTAACAAATATTCTATATTATGAAATCATTTTATATATTTTATCTTTTAAATAAATATTGAAAATACACATGCAACACGTGTTAAAAAAATTAAACGAAATTCTTTAAATAGACTTAAAAAATTTTAAAGTCAGTATAAATATAAAATTTCTATTAAATTTGGGTCAATCAGTTTAAAAAAATATAAAAATAGAATGTTAATGAAAAATATTAAAATTTGAATATATTTAAATATTACATACTTAATATTAGAATTTAAAATATAAAAATAATATACAATTTTATGTGCAAAACATGTTGTAAAATAACTATAACTATAACTATAACCATATATATATATATATATATATATATATATATATATATATATATATATATATATATATATATATATATATATATATATATATATATATATATTTATAAAAAAACAAATATTTATATAAATATATGTGTG
>CATIWR010486043.1:0-18544 GCA_949677035.1 Omphalea diandra | reverse complement strand
AAGTAACAATTCAATCACATATACATGTAATAGGACATAATCACATCATAAAATTATCACACATATACACATTAGAATCTAATTATCATTTTTACTCACCTTTTGATGTAACCAACCTTTACGGTAGGTTTGGTTCTCTCTCTAGAGCTTCCTCAAAGTGTTGAGATCCTAAAATTTAATAAATGCATGATTATAAGTATGCCAAAATGAGTATGAATGATTGGTATGCAACTATGGCATGATCCATGTAAGTGGACCTAGTATTTATGCATGTTTTTCCTTATATGGTAGTCTGAGCTTACAACACTCTCATGGCAATAATTCTAGATATACTTATCCAAATGAATTGACTCTTTTTTTAAAGTAAACTAAACACATAATTGCACAACATATTCAATTTTTAGGGCAATATAAGACACACAGAAAATGGGGAGAATTTTTTAATTTTGCACTGTTTCAATGTCATCTCAATCTGAGTAGGTCTTATATTCTTGGGTGTATCTCAAATTGTACAATCAAATTTCAAAAATGATTCACCAGAAGTTGCGCAACACATAAATGAACATTGTTCATGTTTTTACTCATTGTATAATTCATTCTATAAAATCACCAAAACAAATGACTAATCTCAAGGTGAGCAGATTTTCAACATGGTGATAATCAGTCATAATTAAAGGGCAATATCTCAACAACAATACAAAATTTGGAAACAACATTTTACAGTCATGTAGATAATATACAAATGTACAAGTTTCAAGTTTAACACATCACTAAATTCCTAATCTATAGCTATCAAATTCTTGGAAAACAAAATTAAAAGACAAGTGAGGTTTCATCTAGGTATAGGTCAATCACATTCAATGAGCCATATATCTTTCCACACAACAAATCAATCCAAACTGCTTTGCAGGTGTTTATAGGTGATATAATCATACAAATTTCATGTTTTACACTTTGTCAAAATTAGAGCCTAAGGCCATCAAAATATAAGAAAACAGAAAAATTGAGGTGATTTCAATTGGTTGTGAACCAAGCCTAATGAAGGGGCCATATCTCTTCACACACATCACATCAAACAAAATTGTTTCATATGCATTTAAATGAGACATGAGGCTACAATTTTATATTCTGTACTTTCTATAATTCCTTATTTAGGGTTATGAAATTGTGGGTGCAAAATTATGCTCTAACAACAAAATAAACATAATCAGATCTTGTTCTTTTGAATTTCAACTTCCATCCAAGACTTCTATCTCAAATACTCCATAATTCTCACATGCATGAGTAACATGTCATAAGGGGTTAGTTTCATTTAAGAAGAGGATAAATTAACTTACCTATTGTCCTAGAACTAGAAAACCTTAGGCAGCTCACTCTTCACTCTCTCATTCTTCTTCTTCTTTCCTTTCTTTCTTTCTTATCTCTCTCTTCTTATACTATACCTCACGTCTAAGCTCTATATTCTATTCCTAAAGGGTAAAAAATTCCTCTTGTAAACCTATTATAATAAACAAAATCATGGTGTTGCATTCCTATTGGTTGGAAGTTCACTTTCCTCTTTTAGTCCCTCTTCATCACTCCTTAAACACCTCCATCCATCTCCTAATTCCTAGATGCTCCTTATACTTTAAAATAAGCTCTATAACACCATTATTTATGATGCTATAACATGCAGACGACATAAAATAATTTGCCATGCAATTTATTCAAACATTGCATATATGTTTAAGTGTCCCAAATGCAATGGTGCATGTGTCATCGTCGTGCTTATCCAATTCACGTATCTAAATGATCATTTATCCAATGCATATGTTCATGTGGGATTTCATATCATTTATACAATGAATATGTTCATATGATAATGCCAATGAATGTTAATGGGGATGTTACATATAAAGATGCAAAAAGGGGGGAGGGTTGATAATTGGTCAAGGATTGGTGTCACATCATCAACATAAATCCATGCAAAATATATAAAATGCATAATCAATGTGAAAATAACAAAATTAGGACATTAGGGCTAAACATCCAAAATTATAAGAAAATAAAAAGGCAAATAATGCCTAAATGTTGTTCAAATCATCCAAGACTTTGCAAACAATTCTATTAGTGCTACAAGAAAAGGAAAATTACTATAAAATCTTCAAAAGGGAGGGAAAGGGGTAGATAATAGCACCATAGTCCTCTTATCCTCAAAAGACTCCTCCTCATTCATGTTGTCTGTCGTGGTGGGCTTTTCTAGGCTAGCATAAAGCTTGATGAGCTTAACACACACCTACTTAAGTTTTCGATCCTTCTGAAAAATCTCCTCCTAAAAATAGGAAAGTAGTTAGGACACACACACACACACATACGTGCATATAAACAAACATATATATGAATACATCCAACAACACAGTGTTTACCTACAACTCATGAGTATGCAACGTATACACCCTCTTTAAGATTATAATTATGTCTACCAAGTGTTCAACATGGATTTAAGAGATTTGCACAGAAACATCTTCAGACCAACCATGTAGGAAATAATGGAATAGTCATAAAAGTATAGACAAATTTTAAAAAGTTATGTGAGTAGCTTTAAGAGGGGTAAAAAAGCAAATGGAATGAGTGAGCTCCAACGTAATTAGTGCATTAGTGATAGAGGTGTGACAGGACTCTACCATACTATTTAGTAGGGGGTCATCTCTTCTATTATCACCAGCTTTAAGCCTATTGGCTTTAAGGTCCAAGCCTTATTATGTCTCCCATTTGCAGATGATTGCTCTAAAGGCACTCACTCTGACCTAGCCTTATACCTTGATTTCCTAGCCTCAATATAGTCCTAACCTAAGCTCTGCCATACAAATAAGAAGCAAACAGGCAGCACAGGGATGACCCTAAGGAGTGAAGCCTTCCTCTAGATCTTATACCACATGGTGTAAGATACATGCTCCTCATTGGGCTACCTTACCAAGGCATGATTGAGATTACTGCCTTTCAAGTTGACAACCTAAAACATATAATTAGGAGGTTCTTAGGGCATTAGGCACTAATCATTCCCCTTTCCCCATATGAGCACATGTTCCTTGAGCTACCACTCCTATATGAAAAGGCCCATAAGAGGCTAATGCTTATAGGAACACCCCTTACCCTCGACTAGTTCAATCCTTCAAGTGTTTTAAGGCCCTCTCTAATCGAGCTAAAGCTATGAAAAGCCATAACAAGTACATTATAAGTATTTTAACTATCATAAATGTTATGAAAAGTAATTAGATGATTTTGTATGTAGAAGAATGTACCTAATCACGTTAAAGCTTTTTTAAGTGATTATATCAGATGGTTAATATATTTTTTGAATCGTCTTGTTGCTCTAATGCTATGAGTGGGGCTACTAAAATTCCATGTTTGGAAGAGGGTTATCACCATCTATTAGGTCCAACTTAATTACCTAAGTTTATAAAACAAAATTATCCAAAAACTTATAAAGCATGCATATAAAGAAAAAAAGTAACTAATGGAAAATGATATGTATCTCTAGCTCTCAGCAAGCGCCATTAAAGTATGACAACTTATGGCGACACCAATCTCAAAACTTGCATGAGTAGGCCATGGTGGTAGACCTCCATTTGCAACGACTAACCAATCATTGATCTTCTAGGGCAGATAACAAACATATCTTACAAGGTATTCCATAAAGTCAGGAGGGGAGCACTCAATAGGCTATACCAAAAAAAAAACAATGAACCACCTAGTCCACTACCTCATTTGGACTATCCTTAATAGCCTAAAAGGCACCAGTTAAGATGCTTGAGGAAATAAATGTATTCTTCCCTTTTTAAATTAGGGAGAAATCCTAGCGTATTATAGATGTAGTCCTACTACAACACCTTAACATTGACGTTAGCCTCAATAAGGAGGGGCAAGCCCGAGCATCATGTACCTCCTCATGCAAGTAAAGTCATTGAGGGTGAAAGTGATCTCCTCGAGTTGAGAAAAATGGAACCTATGGATCATGTCCATCCACCTTTCCATGAGGCACTAGAGTCCTATTGTGGGGTTGGGCAAAGAAAGATAAGAGACTAGTGAAGGCAATTCAATCATGCACCCATCACAAAAATCGTCGAAATCAAATGGCAATAGGTGCGACTAACTCATTGCCCTTATGAAAGGGATATCACCTTGAAGGATATCAAATAACACGTGAAAGGTATAAATAACAACAATTCAAAGAAAAAAGGGCACTCAATAAAAAGCATAAGATGAAAGCTCATCATAGCAAACATAAAAAATACTGTAAGATTAGTAAATTTTCAAAAGTCATAAAGCATCTAAAATCCTATATGGTATGTGCTTTATAAACTAGATCAATTCTTTAAAACTAGCAGGAATATTTGTATGTAAATATATGAAATTAGGAATAAATTGGCAATCATAAACAAATGAAATATCATAATATTAGAAAAATTGTTAGGAGCTATAAGCATTATTAAAATAAAATGACCATCAAACATACAAAGCATCTCAATATTGGGTAGATTCTTAAGAACCACACACATTTCCAAATTAGGTAGATTCTTAAGAACCACAAACATCTCAAAATTCTATAAGTATTTGTTCAAAAATCTAAGTCAATTACTTAAGACTAACCTAAGTGTTTGCATGCATATTAACAAAAAATTACAAGTGCAAAATAGATAAAAATAATAAAAACAAACGAGTAAAAATAGAAAGGCTTACTGTGTTAGAAGCATCCCCAAATAAATATGTTAGAGGGTTATAGACTAGAAAAATTAAGGCCCTTGGCTCAAGAATTTTTGGAATGTTCTTAGGATGCATGTATTTCAATAAAGAAGCTAATGTGGACCTATGATAAACCATCAAAGCAGCAAGGTGATCAATAAAGGAATAATCATCCCTAGCGAAGTTAGGAGTAACATCGTTGAAATCAAACATAAGAGCATTATTATTTCGATAGAGAAGCTAATGTGGACCTTTGATAAACCATCAAAGCAACAAAGTGATCAATAAGGGAATAATCATCCCTAGCGAAGTTAAGAGTAACATCATTGAAATCAAACATAAGAGCATTGTTATTTCGATAAATAAGCTAATGTGGACCTTTGATAAACCATCAAAGCAATAAGGTGATCAATAAGGGAATAATCATCCCTAGCGAAGTTAGGAGTAACATCGTTGAAATCAAGCATACGAGCATTGTCATGGGCCATGGCATCGGGAAGCAAGAAAAAAGGAAGAGCCTTAAAAATTTAAAGTCAATAGGAAAAAAAAGAGATAAAAGACAAAAGTTGGTGAAAATGATGAAAATGACATGTGTTGGCTAACTAAGGGCTATATATAACCCCTATGTTATCTATACAAACAACCTAGATGTCTATACGAATAATTAATGCCTTTTTACATCTACAAAATTTTTCCAATCTAGTGTGCACCACAATTTAATTGTCTATGTAAATAATAAATTTGTTTGTGCATAAAATGTAGGAACAAAGAAAAGAAAATGAAAAGGAAAAGGAAAAAGAAAAGAAGAAAAGGGAAAATAAGAAGAAAAATAGAAAAAAAATGACAGATAGGGAAAGAAAAGGAAAAGAAAAGAAAAAGAGAACAATAAAGTAGATTAAGAGACACTGGGGGCAACACCTAGTAGAATTGGAAAATACCCAAAGTGTAATATCCCTATCCTCCTTCATTGGGATTCTCACATGAACATATTCATTGCATAAATCATTTGCTATTCCACATAAACATATGCATTAGATAAATGATCATTTATATATGTGAATTGGATAAGTATTATGTGACACTTGCACCACTGCATTTGGGACACTTGAACATATATATAAAGTTTGTATAGTTGCATGGCAAATTACCTTATGTTGTCGGCATGTTATAGCATCATAAGCAATGGTGTTTTAGAGCCTATTTAAAAGTATAAGGAGCATATAAGGATTAGGAGATGGATGGAGGTAATGAAGGAGTGAAGAAGATGGACTAAAAAAGGAGTATTGAACTTCCAACCAATGCTAATGAGACACACCATGATTTTTTCCTATTAAGGTCGGTATACAAATTAAAATTTTCATCTTTTAGGATCATATTGTAGAGTCAAAATGTTAGGGAGTGCACAAAAGGAAGAGATCTAAGAAAGAAGGGAAGAAAGGAGAATATGAAGAAGAAGGAGAGGAGGACGACAAGTGAGCTAACTAGGAAGGAACCCTAAGCTTTTATGGTTTTGGGAAAAGAGATAAGTTAATTTATCTTCTTCCCATATGAAATTACTCCCTCTTGACATATTAATTATGCATGGTTATCAAGAATTATAATGTATTTGAGGTAGAGTTCATGTATGGAAGTTGAAATTCAAGAGAAATAAGAGCGAATTAAGTTGGTTTTATTGTTAGAGCAGATTTTTACACTCATGATTCCATAACCCTAAAAGAGGAATTGGGGAAAGTGTAAACCATAAAACTGTAGCTTTATGTTCCATCTAAATTCATGTAAAATAGCTTTCTAAATTTGGTGTGTGCGAAAAACTATGGCTTCTTCATTAAAAAACTATGGCTTCTTCATTAGGGCTGGTTCACAACCAACCAAAATATCCTTAGACTTTATGTTTTCATATATTTTGATAACATTATGTGTTGATTTAGACAAAGGGGAAAATATGAAATTTATAGGGTCATATCTCTTTTAAATACATGTAAAGTAGTTTTTCTTGATTTGTTCTGCGGAAAGAGATATATCTCTTTAATTGTGACTGACCCTAAACCTAATGAAACTTGTTTCATCTCTTAGTTATGTTTTTCAAGAATTTGATGGACATAGAATGGGAATTTAGTGATGTTCCAAACTTGAAAGTTTTATATTTGTGTCTAATCTATATGGTTGTAATATAGTTTTGCCAAATATATCATGGTTGATAAGATGTTACTCCTTTATTGTGACTAATTCTCAATGTGTTGAAAACCTACTCACCCTAAAATTGGTCATTTGTTTTTGTGGCTTTATAAACCAAATTAGACAACGAGTAAACATAAAAAATGTTCCTTTATGTGTTTTATAACTTTTGGTAAATCAGTTTTGCAATTGGATTTGTACGATTTAAGATATACCCAAAAATGTAAGACTTACTTAGACTAAGATGACATTGAAACAATGCAGAATTCAAAAATTCACCACATTTTCTATATATCTTATATTAATATGAAATTTGACTATGTTGTATCATTATTATATTGATCTAAAATTTGAGTATGTTGTATCATTATTATATTGATCTAAAATTTGAGTATGTTGTATCATTATATGTCTACTTATTTGGAAAAAAAAAAAAAGAATCAAGTCCTTTGGATAAGTATAGTAAGAGTGATTAGAATTATACTATCGCAAGGTCAGGCTGCCACACAAGTAAAATATGCATAAGCATTAAGTCCACCTGAATGGAACATGCTTTAGTTGCATACAAAGCATTCATAATCATTTTGACATACTTATAACTATGTATGTATCAAATGTTAGGACCTCAACATTTTAAGGAAACCCAAGAGAGAGGACCAAACCTATCATAAAGGTTGGTCGCATCAAAATGTGACTAAAAGTAATAATTGGATTCAAATGTATATGTGTGATGATCTTATGATATGGTTATGTTTTAGTACATGTATATATTATTGAATGATGACATTTTAAATGTGAATACAAGTCAAGTGACAATTATATACTCTTAATTATTACTTGGTATACCATTATGAATGAACACTAGCATATGGAACTAGAAGGATGTTATGACCGACTTGTTAAAAACTTGCAAATCACTTGAAAAAGAGACTAATATGTCCTCTTTGCACATGTTATTAATCAAATGATTCATTGTTATTTATTGGCTAACAAAATCAAATGTCATTTAAATCACATGAATTCTCAGGAGTAGTGTTTGCCTTACACGGTCACAACAAAAATCAATTTATTGCATTTGCACTTGCATAGTCAATTCTTATACTTGCATTGTATCCTGATTATATTTGATTATTGGTTATGCTATAAGAATCTAATAATTATTTTTATTCATAGAGTCACGACCCACCAAATCACAATTAGTTTTTTAGATACTAAAGCATAAGGTTTGGTTATTTTGGAGCATAGAGTTTTGCATATAGAAACATGGAGCATGTGTTGTCAACTAAATTCCAACTCTCTCTCTCCTTGTATCATGTACATATACATATATAGGAACCAGTTTATGGTCAAACATATATGAACATTAAATACATGTTGGATTGTGTATGTATGATATATGTATTTTTTAATATGAATGCCATGGTTTGTAAATGAAAATGGTCGTTACAGTTTTTGGTATCAGAGCAGGGATAGCTTCCTTAGGGACGTACATTTGAACATGACATGACTTTTACACTATTATGCATTATCATATGACATAGTCCTATATGTCTATAGGGCATTAGCAGAGGGTAGTCATGGTAGTACCCATGGCTCTCCAAAGAGAGAGAAGTCAACCAATTTGCATTTCGTAGAAGCATCATGCCAACTATTAAAAGATCAACCTACTAACAGAGGTAGATCTCCTACACATTCTCATGCGCAACACATATCTCATGGTCAACCACAACTTAGAATTGGTCAACCAATAGTGCGGGGTCCAAAAATTCAAAGAGAAAGAAGATATGACAAATTAAGAAAATAGGGTGCAGTTGACTTCAATGGAACCACATATCCATCAATGACAGAGACATGGCTTAAAAGAACACAGAGAGTTTTGAATTTGATGAAATGCACACCATAAGAAAATTTTGATTTTGCAGTGTCACTATTATAGGGGGATGCATATGATTGATGGGAAACCATTCCAAGGAGTGATGTCCAGCCTCCAGCACTTGTATGGGATGATTTTCTTCATGATTTCAATAATAATTACATGCTAGAAGTGTACACATATGATAAAAAAAAAAAAAGGTAATTTCTAAATATGAAGCAAGGGATATGACTATAGCCGAGTATGAGATAAAATTTAATCGATTATCTCATTGTCCATCCTTCATGATAGCCACTAGTAATGGCAATTGTTGACAGTTTGAAGGGGGATTGAGATATGAGATCAAAAGTAAGATCGTATTTGCAGATCTTGAATGTTATGCTAAACGAAAAGCTACAACAATTAGGGTGGAAAGATTAGAAAAAGAAAGGACAAAAAGAAAGGAATAGTGGTAGATTTTAATAGAAAAAAAGGTATGTGTGTAGAGGTCATCGCCAAGTTATGCAACAACGACCCTCATATGTACATTGTGATCGCAGGCACCATATGGATGTGTGTAGAAAACTGACTGATGGGTGCTACTTTTGTTGATCTTTTAATCATATGCTTAAAGATTGTCCTAAAAGATTCAGAATGTCAAATAGTGGCAAAGGTAGAGGTAGAGCTATATATGAGTCCATAGTTGGAGTTTAAAAAGCAAGTGGAGCTAGAGTATCATTTGGCAGGGGCAGAGGTAGAGGTAAAATAACCACAATTGGTCAAGGTATGAACATATCAGAAGGTCAAAGTTCTAAACCCCCAAAATAGGCTATAGTATTTGCCATGACTAGGCAAGAAGCTGCTGCTCCAAAAGTTATCACTAGTAAACTCTTTCTCCGTGATTTAGAAGTCAATGCATTAATTTATCCTGGCTCTAAATGTTCATTCATTTCATTGAACATGATATAATAATTATGTAGTAAGCATCAACCTTTAGGTTTTAACCTATGTGTTAGTACTCCTTTGAGAGATGTGATCATTATGGATAAGGTATGTCATGATTGTGTAATTCGCATTGATGACATTAAGTTGAATGTTGATTTATTACTATTGCCACTTTATGAATTTGATGTGATGCTAGGTATGGACTGGTTGTCCAAAAATCATGCAATAGTAAATTGTTTTACTAAGGAAGTTATTTTGGAATCTCCAAATTAGACAAAGGTTGTGTTTCAGGGGAAAGGCAAATTGTACTTGCATGTCTAGTTTCTACTATTAAGGTTTTTCACATAATTAGAGGTGGTTGTGAGGCTCATTTTGGCACATGTGATAGATACAAGGTTCACAAAGGAATTACTTGAGAATATTCCAGTGGTAAATGAGTTTGCAAATGTGTTTTTAGTTGATTTACCTAGTTTGCCACCTGAAAGGGAGTTAAAATTTACAATTGAGTTGGTCCTAGGAACTACACCAATATCCAGTCCACCTTATAAGATGGTTCCAACTGAGTTTAAATAATTAAATAACCGATTACAGGAACTACTTGAAAGGGATTCATAAGACCTAGTGGCCACCTTGGGGTGCTCCAGTGTTATTTGTTAAAAAGAAAGATGGGACAATCAACCTATATATTGATTACAGACAATTAAATCATGTTACTATAAAGAACAAATATCTTTTACCAAGGATAGATGATCTATTTGACCAGTTACAACGAGCATGGGTGTTTTCTAAAATTGACTTGAAATCAGGATATTATTAGCTCAAAATTTCAAACCCAGATGTACTAAAGACTGCTTTTCGAATGAGGTATGGGCCTTATGATTTTTCTGGTTATGCCATTTGGTTTAACTAATGCACTAGCTGCGCTTATGGCTCTTATGAACAAAGTGTTCCAGCCTTACTTAAACAAATTTGTAATTGTGTTTATTGATGACATACTGGTATAATCAAGGAATATTGAGGAACATGAACAACATTTAAGGATTGTGTTGCAAATTTTGAGAGAAAAATGGCTATTTCCTAAATTAAACAAGTGCTAGTTCTAGATTAACCATGTGGTATTTTTAGGACATATAGTTTTTGAAAAGGGCATAAAGGTTTATCCAAACAAAATTGAAGCAATAGTGAAATGGGAAACCCCAAAGAATGTTGTAGAAGGATCAATCATTGGGATTATTATATTTAGAGTTATTTCAGTGAGAGTATAGCAAGGTTAGACTGCCATATAAGGTAAATATGCATAAACACTAGGTCCACTTGCATGGATCATGCCATAATTGCATACCAAGCATTCATAATCATTTTAACATACTTATATTCATGTATGTATCAAATGTTAAGATCTCAAAACTTTGAGTCAACCCTAGAGAGAGAACCAAACCTATCATAGAGGTTGGTCACATCAAAGGTGTGTAAAAATAATAATTAGATTCTGATGTGTATGTGTGATAATTTTATGATATGATTATGTTCTATTACCTATATATGTGATTTAATTATTACATTTTACATGTGAATACAAGTCAAGTGAGAATTATATGCTCTTAATGATTACTTGGAATACCATTGTGAATCAATGCTTGCATATGGAACTAAAACGTTGTTGTAATCGGCTTATCAAATAGTTGCAAATCACTTAGAAAAGGGACCAATATATCCTACTGGCACATGTTATTGATCAAATGATCCACTTGTTATATGTTGGCAAGCAAAATCAAATGTCAATTGAATCACATGAATTCCTGGGAGCAGTGTTTGCCTTATAAGTTCACAACAAAAATCAATCTATTGCATTTGCACTTGCATAGTCAATTGTTATACTTGTAATGTATCGTGATGATATTTGATTGTTGGTTTTTCCATAAGAATTTGATTATTATTTTTATTCATTGAGTCGCACTCACGAAATCACAATTATATTTTTCAGATACTAAAGCATAGAGTTTGGACACTTTGGTACATAGAGTTTTGCATGGAGACACATAGACCACAGGTCGTCAGCTGAATTTCAACTCTTTCTTTCCTTGTGTCATGTACATAGATCTAGATAAGAACATATTTATGGTCATTAGCCTTTCTCATTAGTTAACATATACGTACATCAAATATATTATTGGATTGTGTATGTATGATGAATAAACCTTTATGCGTATGTATTTTCAGACATGAATGTCATGATTTGTAAATGAAAATGGTCATTACAGTTTTTTGTATCAGAGCAGGGATAGGTTCCATAGGGATACATACATATGAACATGACATGACTTTTGCAGTATTTTGCATTATCATATGACATGGTCTTATATGTCTATATGGCATTAACAGAGAGTAGTCATGGTAGTACCCATGGCTTTCCAATGAGAAAGGAGTCAGTCGATTTGCATTTTATAGAAGCATCATGCCAACCATTAAGAGATCAACTGACTGACATAGTTAGATCTCCTACATATTCTCATGCACAACACATATCTCATGGTCAACTGCAGTATAAAATTGGTGAACCAACAGTGCAGGGTCCATAAACATAAAGAGAAAATTATATGACAATTAAGAAAAAAGGGTGTGGTTGACTTCAATGGTACCACAAATCCATCAGTGGTATAGACATGACTAAAAAGAACATAAAGAGTTTTGAATTTGATGAAATGCACACTAGAAGAAAAGTTTAATTATGTAGTGTCGTTATTAGAGAGTTTTGACTTTTGAATTATCTCGTTATGCTTCATTTATGGTGGCCACTAATAAGGAAAAATGTCAAAAGTTTGAAGAGGGACTAAGATATGAGATCAAAAGTAAGATCACGACTGTAAATCTTGAAAGTTATACCAAGCAAAAAGCTGATGCAATCAGGGTGGAATGATTAGAAAAATAAAAGATAGAGCAACGAGTAAATAGAAGGCCTATTGAGTTTATGATACATTTTAAGAAAAAGAAAGGTAAACATGGAGATTATATGCCATCACAGTCAAGTGCTAAGGGTGGTTACTCTAACTATAAAGGTAGAGGATTAAGAGTTTCATCATATGAAAGCAAAGGTCAAGGCCAAGTTACACAACAATGGCTCTCATGTGTACATTGTGATAGGCAACATATGGGTGAATGTGGAAAATTGACAAGTGGGTGCTACTTTTATGGGTCTCTTAATCATATGCTTACAAATTGTCCTGAAAGGTCTAGAATGTCTAAGGGAGGTAGAGGCAGAGCTACATCAGAGTCTACAATTAAAGTTTTAAAGGCAAGTAGAGTTGGAGAATCATTTGGCAGGGGTAGAGGCAGAGGTAGAATAACCACAATTAGCCAAGGTATGAGCATATCAGAAGGTCAGAGTTATAGACCCCTGACACAGGCTAGAGTATTTGCCATGAGTAGGCAAGAAGATGTCGCTGCTCCAGAAGTAATCATTGGTAAACTTTTCTCCATGATTTAGAAGTTGATGCATTAATTGATGTTGGCTCCACACATTCATTCATTTTATTGAACATGGCATCACAATTATGTAGTAAGCATCAACTTTTAAGTTTTAATCTATGTGCTAGTACTCCTTTAAGAGATGCGATGATTGTGGATAAGGTATGTTGTGATTGTGTGATTCATATTGATGATGTTGAGTTGAATGCTGATCTAGTACTTTTGCCACTGCGTGAATTTGATGTGATACTGGGTATGGACTAGTTATCCAAATATCATGCAATAGTGAATTGTTTTACTAAGGAAGTTGTTATGGGATCTCCAAATCATACAAGGATCATGTTTCAAGGAGAAAGGCAAATTGTACCTATATGTCTAATTTCTCCTATCAAGACTTTTCACATTATTAAAATGGTTATGAGGCTTATTTAGCACATGTGGTAGACACAAGGTTCACAAATGAATTACTTGAGAATATTTTCATGGTAAATAAGATTCTAGATGTTTTCCCAGCTAACTTACCTGGTTTGCCACCTAATAGAGAGATAGAATTCATAATTAAGTTAGTCCCAAGAACTGCATCAATATCCATTCCACCTTATAGGATTGCTCTAACTGAGTTGAAAGAATTAAAGACCCAGTTGCAGGAACTATTTGAACATGAATTCATCAAACTGATTATGTCATATTTGAGTGCTCCAATATTATTTATTAAAAATATAGATGGGATAATGAGGTTGTGTATTGATTATAGGCAGTTAAATTAGGTTACTGTGAAGAACGAGTATCCTTTATCAAGGATAAATGATATGTTTGACTAGTTATAAGAAGCACGTGTGTTTTCTAAAATTGTCCTCAAATCAATATATTATCAACTCAAAATTTCAAACCTAGATGTACCGAAGACAGCTTTTCAAACTAGGTTTGGGCATTATGAATTTTTTGTGACACCATTTGGTTTAACTAATACACAAGCTACTTTTATCGCTCTTATGAGCAAAATGTTCCAACCTTAAATAGACAAATTTGTAATTATATTCATTGATGGCATACTGGTGTATTCATGCAGCAAAAAGGAGCATGAACAACATTTAAGGATTGTGCTGCAAATTTTGAAAGAAAAATGACTATTTGCTAAATTAAACAAGTACGAATTCTGGATTTCCCATGTGGTATTTTTAGGACATATGGTTTCTAAGAAGGGCATAGAGGTGGATCCAAACAAAATTAAAGCAATAGTAAAATGGAAAACCACAAAGAATATTGCAGAAGCTCAACGTTTCTTAGGACTAGTTGGGTACTATCTTCGATTTGTCGAGAGGTTTTTACTTATAGTTGCTCCTTTGATTGAGTTACTTTAGAAAAATGCAGCATTTCATGGGTTTAAAACATGTCAAAAGTGTTTGATGGATTAAAAGACAGATTAACATTTGCTCTAGTGTTAGCCATTCTTACTGGTAATTGAGGATTTGTAATATATAGTGATGTCTCTCATTAAGGTTTGGGATGTGTTTCAATGCAACATGGTAAGGTAATTGCATATGCATCTAGACAACTGAAACATTCTAAATTATCTTACCCTAGGCATGGCATAGAACTTGTTGTTGTTGTGTTTGCTTCGAAAATATGGTGACATTACTTGGTATGGAAAAGCTTTTGACATATTTACAAATCACAAGAGCTTGAAGCACTTGATAAGCCAAAAAGAATTAAACATAAGATGAAGGTGGCGGTTAGAACTGTTAAAGGATTATGATTGCACCATTAAGTATCACCCAAGGAAGGCAAATGTGGTTGCTGATGCTTTGAGCAGAAAATTAAAAAGTGGTGTAGCTCATTTACAGGTATTTCTGTAACATCCCCATCCACATTCAATGGAATTATCACATGAAAATATTCATTGCATAAATGATATGAAATTGCATATGAACATATGCATTGGATAAATGATAATTTAGACACATGAATTGGATAAACATGATGATGACACATGCACCATTATATTGGGGACATTTGAACATATATATAATGTTTATATAGTTGTATGACAAATTGTCTTATGTTGTGTGCTTGTTATAGCATCATAAATAATGGTGTTATAGAGCTTATTTTAAAGTATAAGGAGCATCTAGGAATTCAGAGACGGATGGAGGTGTCTCATAGATATTTATGTGAGACATAAAGCAACAACTTTCATATTTTGCACTTTCCGTAATTCCTCTTCTAGGGTTATGAAATCATTGGTACAAAATCCTGCTCTAACAGCAGAATACAACACAAACAGCTCTAGTTCTCTTGGATTCAACTTCCATCCAAGAGCTCTACCTCAATTACTCCATAATTTTCACTAACCATGCATGATTAACATGTCATGAAAGGTTAATTTCAGGTGAGAAGAAGATAAATTAACTTACCTATTATCCCAAAATTAGAAAACCTTCGACAGCTCACTTTTCTCCCTCTCTTCTTCTTCTACTTCTTCTTCTTCTTCTTAGCTCTCTCTCACTCTCTTTCTGCAATACCTCCTGACTTACCCCTCAATTCTGCCCTAATTAGCAAATATAAACTTATTATAATAATATAAAATCATGGTGCTTCGTTTCCATTAGTTGGAAGGTCATTTTTCCTCTTTTAGTCCCTCTTCTTCACTCCTTAAACACCTTCATCCATCTCTTAATCCCTAAATGCTCCTTATACTCTAAAATAAGCTCTATAACACCATTATCTATGATGCTATAACATGCACACAACATAAGATAATTTTTCATGCAACTATACAAAAACTACATACATGTTCAAGTGTCACAAATATAACGATGCAAGTGTCATTGTCATGCTTCTACAAATCGCATGACTAAATGATCATTTATCCAATGCATATGTTCATATGGGATTTCATATCATTTGTGCAATGAATATGTTCATGTGATAATGCCAATGAATGTGGATAGGGATGTTACATTTCTTCCCCTCTTATAAAGAATTTCGTCCTCGAAATTCAATACCTGTAAGTAGCTGAAAATAACTAGATACTCACCTAATCATCTACATTTATAAGTAGCTCAATAATTATTTGATGAAACTAATGTCAGATCCATATTTCTAAACAAGAACTCTATTTTCCAAAAGCAAGAAACATTAATCAGCTGGAATAAGGTTTTCTAAAAAGGCATTTAAACTTACAGATGTTCCCATTTAATCTCAAGTCCCAACAGAAAGTTAACTTCTCAAAAATACAAATAGAACATAGATTCATAGTTAGAAACAATCTATGTTTCATCCTTGAACAATAAAATTAGTCTGTTAGGACATTACATATTAGATTGAGTTAACCAAACAGGAGCATTTAACTAAACAATTTAGCCACTTACAATGAATTAAGTGCTTCTATAAGTATTCCATCATAAAAAAAAAAAAAAACCATTTTTGAGAAATCCTACTGATATAGCTATCAGCTTAAACTAGAATTGCAAGTATTTACCCAACTTATGCAAATTACAATTAGCCACTTGATTACTAATAACATGCAAAAGTTAACGTGAAACTTTATATGTCAAAAATACCACAAATAGGAATGTCATGTAATCTCACAATCTCAGCAACATATATTTTAACCAGTCTATAAAGTGAATCTATTTGTCGTATAGGCAAGAAATGTACAAATTTTTGCAGCTCAATTATTAAAATTCCCTGATGAGAATCTGACAAAGAAATAGATACAATAATTTCTCAAAATTGCCAACTATCTACACAGCTTTATTCCCCATTATGCAAAGCATGCCAAGCCTTACAGCTCATGCTCAAAAAAAATTTTCTCCACTATGGGGGCCTACACAAGCACTTGCAGTCAAAAGCCTCAAGTAGCTCCTTCAGCAGCTGCCACCTTTACATATTTCCTCCACTGGAAAAAGATTGCTCCAGACAGATGCTAGTGATAGCCAATTGGGGCCATTCTCTTTGAAGAAAAGGAAGGAAAACGATGAATCTATGTGCATGCCAGTGGTATATTCAAAGAGTCAGAAAAGTACTACCATTCAACCTTTAAAAAAATCTTAGCCATCAAATATGGAATCAAAAAGTTTAAATTCCACCTCATCGATTGCTGGTTCACAGTGCTAATAGACTGTTCATCCTTTCTGAAAATCCTAGAAATATGTAATTACTTAGGTGGAAGGATTGGTTCAACAAATACTATTTTGAGGTTAAGCATATAAAAGGGGATTCCAACCTTGTCCCTGATTTCTTATCTATACCTCAAAGCATTTCCTTTCTCCACCTATATCCTATCACAACAATGGCTTGTCTATCATCTTCAACAGCTTCATCCTCTTCCTCTTCCCAAGTATCCAATTTGTGTTATCTTAAGATAGGTATTCCTCTTCAAGTACTACTACCATCCACCTACTCCCAGATTACTAACCTGGCTGTAAAACAGGTCTTCTCCTACCAGTCCCTACTAATAAAGACCTTTAGATCTATATTCATGGAAATCTTGAGATTTCATCCCTTTTATCCTTTCCTACAGGTCTATACCTTCATGGACTTTACCCCACTTGATGATGGAGGATGGATATGGCCTAAGGAACTACTCATTTTCCTATGGTATTTTTGTCATCTATATACCATAGCCATCGAAGTCAGGCCTTTCCACTTCGGTCAATATTTACATGCTCTTCAAAGAGGAACCAAGCACAATGTCCATTTGGTCACATTTCTAGAATGGTTCCAGCCATTAAGTAGGTGGGTTAATTTAATGCAGGCAAGATTACAATACTACTCTCATGAGACAATGCTAAACAAAAGGATAGTCTTTACAGTCCATAGGCCTTGTCTTATTGGGCCTTCAGGTATGACTCCTCGTATGCTAGGATGCCTACATTACTACAAGGAGTACCAGTTCTCCTTATGGGCAGATGCCCTTGATCACCATGAGCAGTTCAGAGAATTCCAAAGGTATATGTTCAAAAGAAATAAAACCATCCCCAAAGGAATATGGCCGAATATGGCCTACTCTTATAGGAGATGCTCCATGGGACACTATCCCAAAAAGGTACCACAATGATCTCAAAGCAATGAGTTAAGACTGGGAAGATGGTATAAGAAAGGAACTGAACGGCCTAAATAGCCAATTTTCAGAGCCATACTCATAAGACCCCTATGAGATTGAGGATCTTTATCTCAAATATGGCTAGAATATGCTTTTACAAGAAAATATGGACACAAAAGCACAACAAGAACTAGATGATGAGGATTATGAGATAATGAATTTATCTCCATCACATGAGCCGATCAGGAAAGGATAAGAAGGAATCTCCTTTATGTGTTGTCCATTATAGTGGAGTATGGTGTGTCATTATCTTTTGTAATTATTAATAAGTGGATGTA
>CATIWR010486033.1:0-12998 GCA_949677035.1 Omphalea diandra | reverse complement strand
TAAAAAAAATTTAATTAATATCTTATATATATATATATATATATATATATATATATATATATATATATATATATATATATAAATTAAAAGTGAGGACAGTATATTTGCGTCAATTTTAATCGAACGAAAAACACAAAACTATGGACAGTATATTTGCGTCAATTTTAATCAAACGAAAAACACAAAATTATGGGTAACAATTACTTTGTATGTATGCGGAATGTAAGTATATTTAAATCAAAAGTGAAGATAACATATTCACATCAACTTTAACCCAAAGAAGAACACAAAGAATTATGGGTGATAATTAAAACTTACGTCTTCCTTTATAAATGTAAATGGAAGTACACATGATGAAACATTATGCCAATTTTGTAAGTTGTTCGGAAAGATACGGATTCAGCATTATTAAATTGTGCAAATCAAGAGCCATAAAATTTAAGAAAGATAGCACTAAAATGGCACTTGGGGTAAGAACCCATAGCAAGAAGATTCAAGGTATTGTCCCTCAAAAGTACAAAAGGAAAATTGGGTAAATGTAATGAAAAGCAATAAGGAAAGCACCATTATTTGTAGCCTTAAAGTCAAAAATATTAACTCCCCTAGATAGCTACAATCTATATGAGGATACCAACAAAAGGGCTATCTTGGATGCATAATTACGTAAAGTGCTTGAAAGGTTTGCATGTGAGGGAAGCATTGCCTGGTTCGAGCATACGATGCATGCAGAGGTACACTGGTGTCGGCAACTGCTAAGTCTCAATCTTCTTTATTCACAAAATTTCACCACTCAATCTCTCAAAGATATATCTGTTAAGTGATATGTTCGGTGGTTGAAAAGATTGAGAAGAAATATATATCTCTAGCAAAAAAGTCAAAAAGAAAAGCAAGTACATTACTTACGAGAAAGTGGACAAATTGCATCTTCAATTACCTTTCAAGATTAGTGAAAGATAGCCATATAATGATCGATATAGATACATATCAAGAGGTGTTGGTGAACTAGAAACTTCTTTTTTAAATTCATTAATACTGTGTTTGATTAAATTCTAACTTAAAATTCATTTTATTAACAAATAAATTTCTTATAGAATTTATTTATAAATAAATTTTTATATTTGAAATACTACAAAATAAAAATAGAATTCATTTCAAATAAAATGAATTTTATATTTAGTTTAAATCTAGAATTCAATAAAATATTTTATTTCACAAAAATGTCTTTGTGTTATTTATTTAAAATTTCTACAGACGTAAAAAGAAAATAAGAGAGAGAGAGAGAGAGAAGAGAGAAAAAAAAAAAAAAAAGAAAGAAGAGAGAAAAAAAAGAGAAAGAAAAGTGAAAAAAAAAGTATTTTAAGCAAGAGTATTTTTGTTATAATGAAATAATTTTACAACTTTAGAATTTATTTGCAAATTCTATCAAAATTGATAGAATTTGATTTAGTTATAATCAACACCAATGATTTAATGAAATAGAATTTTAAATAAATTTTTATTTATATCAAACACATAAAGTATGAATTTGTAAATAAATTCTATAAAAAATATAGAATTCATTTATAACCAACACAATGTAAGCCGCATTAGTCTCACTAAAATTCCTTAGTTAACATATTTCATTCATTCACAAAGTAATTTTGTCAACTCATATTGCAAATTATTATTTAAATTTAACTAACTTCATTTAAGGCTTTTTAAAATTATTATTAATCACTAAATATTGTTAATCTAAATTTCTCCCTATACCATTAGACTAACAATTCAATAGTTGAATGTCTATTTTCTAGTGTAAGAGATCAGCCGTTTGATCTCTAACGGCCACATCCTCTTTAAATATTTTCAATGCTCTTAGAAAAAGAAAATATGGATAATATGTGAGTTAACATCTCACAATTGTGTAGTGTACTCATTTTCTTTCTCTTTTAAGGGAGGGTATATGACACGTATGAGAATTAAAAAAAGAAATGATGTGCATCATACACATTCTATTTTACAGATAATTTTGTATAATTTATTTATTTCTTATTATTTATTTCTTTTTTCATTTTTATAAATGAGATTTTTATGTGTTTTTATATATTATATATTATTATATTAATACAATATATAATTAAATTAATATATAATTATTTTATATTATTTAATTATACTATATTATTATAATTTTATAATTTATGTTATTATATATAATTATATAAAAATATTATATATAATTAAAGTTATTATATGAATTAATTTATATTATTACATTATTATATTAAATTATAAGTATTATATTAATATAATTTTATTTTAATATAATAATAAATATTATATTATATTAATTTATGTTTAATATTATTAAATAGATTTTATATTTTTTTTGTGATTTATTTGTTATATGGTGTAGGTTGATTACTTTAAATATATAGGTTTATTTTTTGTGAATTATAAGTTCATTTTCTGTAAATCGTAGGTCGATTATAGATTTATTATTAGTAAACTATAGGTTCATTTTTTTGTAAACTGTAGTTTTATTTTTTGTCTGTAGGTTTTTTTTTATAAATTACAAATTAATTTTGGTAAAAACGTTAGATTCATTATCAATAAACTATAGATTCATTTTTTGTAAACTGTAAATTCATTTTTTGTAAATTATAGATTCATTTTTTGTAAACTCTAAGTTCATTTTTTATAGTTAAGTATTTTTTATATTTTCAATTTCCTTTGTAATATTAAAATTAATAAACCTATATTTTATATCATTTTTTAAAGCCTATATTTTCTAAACATATAATAATAATAATAATAATGATAATAATATCAATGTAACAAAAAAAAAGATTTATAAAAGTATAAATATGCATATTAAAAATAAAAAAAAGGAAGTTTATTAAAAAAAATAAATTAACAATTATGAGTGAAATAAACTCTTTCATATTTATTGCTACACGTGTTTTGAACTCTTAGATCACAAAGTATTGTAAATATGTTCATGATGTAATTTGTTGGTAAGACATAGCTGCCCCCAAGCTGGGCCATAGTTGGAAATAAGGTTTCTAGGCCCGTGACTGTCATGCAATAGATCCAGCAATCTTGAGAGTTATGGGTTATCAAATGCAAGTTACAAACTAGGCCGAGAAATACAAATGGAACCTAAATTTCAGCCGCAACTGATAATATCCATTGCTGGGCTGACTCCTTGGAAATTTCTCTTGTGACGGAAAACAATAAAATAATTTAATTATAAAAAAACAGAGTAAACCTTAAATATTTTCTGTTTTATATGATAGATGCTTTTAGCTTCCTGTTGATCTTTTGTGCAATAAAATATCTTTACAGGAAGATATTTTAGCTAGCAAATATATGGGGAAAGAATAAAGATACAACATCAGGGAATTCTTTTTCTTTGAAAGGGGAAAATCATCAAAGATTAGGTAAACTTTGAATTTGAAGAATTTAATGAATCAATAAATTTCATACATTTTAAACTACATATTTATTATGTGTGATAGAACAAAATAAAGAAGGAATGCTAATTACTATAAACCTCATATGGTTTATTTAACCAAACCATCTATCATATTTTAATATTGTATGATTTAATATTTTGCTTTTATTTCTATCATACTATTAGCTCATTTTATTTCTTTCAAAATTAGGATTTCTTATTATAATCCTCCGTAGTTTGTCATATTTAACTTTATCACTTCTTATTACTTTTCAATATCACATGAAAAACTCATTCTCGTTTAATCTATTACATTATTAAATCTTAAAATTAGTTTTTAGTTTGATATTGTTAATTAAAATTATTTAAAAAATTCATAAGTTTCACTACCTCTATTATTCTACCAATCTTATTAATTTCTTTTTATTTGAAAACAACAGAAAAATATAAATAAATTAAGTAAATATAACTTAAAATTATAATAAAGTAATTAAAATAAAATAAAATATTTTATAATACAAAATTATCTCATTTTCATTTATACATACCTAAAAAAGTGTTTGTGTCCTATTTCATTCACATACATCTCAAAAAACGTAAAATTTTATTTTATTTTTCATTTTTTTATGATTTTGATTATAAATTTACTGTATATTTAATTAAGATTATAGTTAACTTATTTAATTTTTTTATTATTTTAAAATTAAAAAAAATCAACAATATTGACGAGATAATTGATTACCCATACAAAATAAATTTTAGATTTTTTTAATAGAATAAACATTATTTGATTATTTATGTTAAAAAAGAAAATGATAACACATTCATTGAAATTATTAAAATAATGAAAGTAAATGATTTAAAATGATATTTGTGAAATATTTTACATGCTGAAATTGATTTTTGACGAAACTGAATCATCCAATTTATTCATTGAGAAAAGATCCAAAATTTTACAGAATGTGAACTACAAAAAGCAACACTTTTGTATCTATAAAATATAACTAAATAAAATCTCAGATGATACTCTCCATGAGATTTTGTCTTTTATAAAAGTGACATATGATACTCAGCTTCATGTGCTCCTTTTGCCTGTCCTTTGCTTTTACTTTCCCTCTCGTCCTCTGATAAAGAACCTAAACCAATGCCACATATGATAATAAGTAGCTAGCTAGGGTAAGAAATTTGCTTGGGATCACCACCATTACTCTTTTGAACACAAACAATATAATTATCATCATTATTGCTAAAATTACTATTGTTTAAATAATTTCACAAATTCTATCAGAATTACAATCTCATATTCAAATACTATAATAATTCGATTGATATACGTAAATAACTAGAATTCTTTTGACTAAATTACGAATGTAAATTTGTTAAAACATTTTATTATTTAAAAGAAATCCTTTTTTTGTTTTTTGGGTTAGTTGCTATGCAAGTTATGCATGACCCAAAATGTGTATGATCTTCTAAATTGATAAAGAACTAATGAGGGAATTTGTCATTAAATTCACAAAGCATCCAAGCATGGAGGAATCTATACCCATTAGACAAACCCAAACTTGGAAATATATTCCACTAAGGCACTTTTTAAATCTTTAAAATGGCCCCCTCCAACTCCCCAAATTTCCCATACGAAAGTCCTTGGTTTTGGGTTCCAACGCATGTATCTTTGACAAAAGTCCTTCGCCCTGTTAGCATCACACAAGGACATTTTGTTTCTTCTCTTGTTGGGTTTTCTTTGATTTAGACATTAATGATAAGAATGATTAAATTAAACAAGATAAGTAAACTTGGATTAGACAGCTTAAACACTTAAAAACTACACATGTACCGAGTCATCATATAAAGTTGTGTCATGTCATGTCAACTTCCATTTGGGCCTTTGCTAGTTCTATTACTTCCCATTAGGACCCCACTTTCTACCATTCTCATCATAAGCACGTGGCCCAATTCTTTTCATTCAAAATTCTCCAGCAAAATGGCCGACGGAGTTGGGACCCTTTGTAGGGCCACTCACTTGTGGTGGACCCACTACTGGTAACGAGCCACGGCCCCACTGAGAGAGGGGCATTTAAACTCGTGCGGCACAACCACTACCTAAGAGGTTCACGCCCTTATCTTTCTCAGTATTTTTTGGTGATCCACGTGGCTGCTATCTGTCGGTCTTGATGGCCATAGCCCATAGACCTATATTTGTTGGCGGGCAACCATCGTTTGGACTTTCCTCAACGATCCCTCCCCACCCCACATGCATATCAAATTATTAGATACATTCCATTCAACCTCGTTTCATAATTTATGTTGAGAGTATGGGCCAAGATTCAATATCATGAATAATAATTTTCTGACTAATATTGTTATAAGTTTTTCCTTATTAAAACAAAACAAACCAGATCTTCTGAAAAAACAAAAATAAAAATAAAATAAACAAAATTGATTAACATTATAAATTTTAACACAACACGGCTGCATTTCTTTTCTTAATTTACCTCTTTTAAATATATATTTATCTTTTCTTAAATAAAAGAATCTTTTATTAATAAAGATTAATAAGTATAATTTATAAGAGACAAATGAATTTGACTGTATTCAAGAAATATATATAAATTTTGTTATAAATATGAGTTTTTCTTCTGAACTTTATTAATCATATTAACAAAATAATTATATACAATATCTTAGCTACTACAATTGACATATCGATAATAAATATATTTCATTTGGTGGTTATATTGAGTTACAAATTAATTTCATTATCAATTGAGAAGTCTTTAAATGAGTATGATATTTTGAATATCAAATTCAAACTTTCTTTAACTTTCATAACGAAAAATAAACAAATTCTCATTAAAAAAAAAGACAAATAAACTCCTACAAAAAAATAAAATAAAAGACTCATAATAATTCGTCAATAAAATTAAAAAAATAAATTTAATAAATATATATTTATCTAAATTATAGAATTTAATTTGAAAATTATATCTAAATATATCATAGTTAGTATTTTGTTATATTTATTATACTTTTTAAAAAAAATATTCTATGTGCGGATGTTTTACTGATTGATTATAATAACTCGAAATATATAGATGTGAATTTCATTAAAAAAATCATTAAAATGTGATAGTATATGACAAGGCATAATATTCATGTAAATAATTTTTTAAAGAACGAAAATGAATAAAATAGTAATAATTGTTTAAAAAAAAAGATAAAGAGAGTTTTATAGATTAAAGCCATAGATGCAATTACTGATGAAAAGGTGAAGGAGATTTAATAATTAGGGTAGTAGATTAAAAGCATTAATTAGAAGATAAAGATTAATACGGCGGACAGATGGCAACGGTGCCACCTGCGCTACGAACCGTTGGCTTTGTTATCAAGAGTCTCTGCTGCTGTTTCCTCAAAACCCGAAAAAAAATATAGATATTATGATAGTGATATATAAAAAAAAAAAATAAAAAAAACTCTTTATTTCTTTATTTATTTTTTAAAAACAAAGTTTCAGCAACTACATAGAGGCAGAGCCGGAAAAACAGCAGAGCAAGCCATCGTCCAGCCATCGACACGTGGTATTGATAATAAGAATCATTATTAATATAATAATATCTTTTTTTTTAATCTGATTGAGTTCATGTGTGTGGCAGCCCACTCGTTCATCCATATAACGCATTTAAACGTTTCATAATAATCTCTCTTTATTAATTGCAGACTTCGGGGGTTGTCATTAATTTGCTCGGGACATTAAGAAAAGGGTAGTTGCTCCATTTACCAAACATTTCTTTCTGGTTTTTTAGTTGGGGAGGGGAGATTTGAACGTCATATTGTATTTTATTTTTTGGAATATATTTAAAAAAAGAATTTTCTTTATTTATGTTCTCTCTTTTATATTTAGATTAAAAAAAAGGAAAATTAAATTTATTTTTTATTTAAAAAATAAAATATAAAAAAGAAAATTATTATTTTATATAAAATATAGAAGGAAAGAATATGATATTATATATTCACTATTTTACCTTTATTTAACATTAGTGTATATTTTCGATAAAAAAATATTAAGAGCAGAATTATAAATTCATAATAAATAATTAAAAATTGCTTAGATCCTCAAATTTTCTTTTCATTATGGAAAAATAATAAAGAAACTAAAATAAATATCATTTTCTTCTTTTTTATTTTTCTTTCATTTACAAATTATAAAAATTATAATCTATTCTTTTTTTTTTTTTTTCTTTTACTTGCTTTCTTATTTTCCTTTTCCAAGCATAGGATTAAGTATTAGCTTATTACTGCATCTGCAATCTGTATTACTGTTATCACATGTACTGTTTCTTTCTTGGCTGTTTCTGTGATTGTTTTATTTGTTGTTCAATTTGCACTATTGAGACGTCTACCAAAGGACGCTGGATTAGATTTTTTTTTGTTTTATTCAATATCTAACAAATTTCATTATTTACTTCCAATCAAATAAGAAAATAAATAATTTATTTTTAAAAAAGCAAAATAATATCAAATTTAAATTCAAATGAAATATTTTTTATATTGTTGTTGTAAAGAATTCATAATTTATTGGATTATAATATTTTTAAGTTATGAGGAATATTTATAATATTTCATTGATGTAATTTTACTATATTATCAATCTAGTTTAATAATTTTTTGAAAAAGATTTAAATGAGTTTTTTTTTAAATGAATAAAATTAAATTGAGAAAAATATTATTAAGATTAAAAATGTAGTTCAAAAAGAGTAAATATAAGGAATGTGTAATTATAAGTTCAAATGGCTGCTTTCAAAATATAAGGAAAAGGAATATCTTATAGGAGAAACAATTAATATGATAATTGTTTCAAGTCGCGGCTATCCAATTATAGACTCATGAAATAAGACAAAACAGAGTTTATGAGTCTAAAATTCATGGGATGTAGGCAAAAATCATCCTACTTGATCGATAATTATGGGTGAGACAAATACTTAGGATAATTTTTCCTTTATGTGTTTTCTTTTGGTCGAACCTCGTGTGCCTTGTTGATCATATACACACACACACATAATTGTTAGGTAAAAGTTTTGAAAAATTGTGCTGTTTTCAGGTTCTAATTGTCAAATTTTGATTTTCGAAATATCAAATTGAGGACGTTTTCTGATCGCAGTTTCCATCCTCAGTAAAGAAATTTCAATTTTCACAATGTTACATGCATAAAGTCAGAAACATTGGTTTCTTGTGAATCCGGTGGCTGTGGTCCATGCATCAGTTAATGGATTTAATTCTTTGTTGTGCTGGAGCAGACGTGTATAATTTTAGCTCTTAATGGACCAGTTAGATAAGTTTATTATTTATCTTTTGTTGATAAGCATGAAAATGATATGAAACCCAAGCTTCATGTCGTTTGTGATTGATTTTTCTTCGCATGCACTTCTCACCGTCAAAGAGGGTTAAAGAGACCTGTGTGTTGACCTTTGATAGGTTAACCAGATAATGGTTATGGGTCTAGGAAGATACACAGTTTAATTCATTGCCCCCTCCATTATAAGTTTGGTACATATATGCGTGCACACTTGGCTTGCTTATATATGGTCAAGATTAAGAGTGTACTTTTAGACAATTAACTATCCAACTTTTGAGTATAAAATTGAAACAAGTGAAAATGGGATTATAGATTTCTAAAAGCTAGTTTGGGTTCACTTTTAGGTTTCATATATCATCTCCTTTTGCATGATTAATTGGTAAGTAATGAATTAATTGGTAAGTAATGAATCGCATAGAAAATTACATATATATTATCAACTCCAAAGATTAGTTTAGATGGCTAAAAAATTCGTTTATTCTTTAAGCGTTTGAACTCAATTTTAAGAAGTTGTATTTAAATATATTAGACAAATACGAGAATATCTTCTTAAAATCATTTATATAATAAAAAAAATTATCCAAAAAACTTAAAAGCCATATTTATAATATGTTATTTAAACAAATATTGAATTAACTAATGTTTACCTTATCTCTTCCTACACTTTTGGGTTGGATGGCGCATAGGCATGTATCATTCATCATTCTTGAATCCCCAAAATAATGTTGATTATAATTAGCTGACAACTTGTGATCATATTCACATGCATTGCTTTTTGTTTAGATATGTAATGAATATATATATATATATATATTGTTAGTTATTATTAAGTTTTGTTTTGTATATGAAACTTGGGGAATTAAAGGCAGGAGAATAAATCATGGAGTAGGTATAGTAATACTACTATGTTTTTATCAACCGATAGTAATGTACAGTTCAGATGATACATACAAAAGCCTCACTATTGCTCCAATAGCAACCCAAAAATGGAGACGTAGATGACATTTGGCATGGTTAAAAGCCAAGTTAAGTGCCCAAAATCGGTCAAAAAGTTACCCCAACAAGGAATGAAGAAAGGTGTAGGTGAATGGCGTGGAAGTGCGATTCTGGGAGAAAATACTGATCATTGTAACCTACAATGTTAACAGAAGAAGAAAACAAAATAACAAAGGGATTAAAAAAAAAAGGAAAATGAAATAGAAACTAAAAAAGGATACGTGGCGGTTAATAAGCACTAGAAGTCAAATCGTTGGCTACGCTAATCGTCCTGACTACTGCTGTTCACGGCTATATGGACCCACCAATCCCTCCCTTCCCCTTTCTACCCTCTCCTCTCTTCTCCTTTTCTATTTATTTCCCTTAATTTTCTCCGCCCATAAAACGTCTCCTTCACCTCTAAAATCCAAACCACCACCGTCACCGCCTCTATCACCACCACCGCAGAGCCAGTCCAGTCTAGTATCTTCTTGTCTTGTTTCTTTTTCTAAAGAGATTAATGAAGGGGTTATAAAGAGATTTTTTTTTTATTTATATATAATGAGAGATGGTAGGTTTAAGTATAGTTTTGGAAGCACAAAAGGGTGGTGTTAACAAGAAAATCCCGCAAGTGATCAACAAAGCAACTATGATCATCAATAGACCTTCTCCTTCTTGTTTGTCTCCTTCAAGCTCTTTATCTTCTTACCCAGTCCCTGCTTTTCTGGAGCATTGCTTTCTTTGTGGACAGAAACTCCTGCCTGGCAAAGACATCTACATGTACAAGTAAGCACAACACATGACTACTAGTCAATACTTAGTTTTCTTCTGCGTTAGTATTTTTCATTTAGTACCCAGATCTTATATGGTTGCTATTAGCCCAATATCACTTCTGTGTGGCTTGTTTTCTGCAAAAGATGCGATCTTTACTTGTTTTTCCATGTTCTTGAGTGGTCCTGCGTTAGAGCAAGCGAAGTTCCTTAAGGGTTTTTGTTTTTGCTTTACGTTATAATCTTGATTTCATGCTTATTTTTAGTTCTTGGTTATATGTATGTGCAGAGGAGACAGAGGTTTCTGTAGCGTGGAGTGCAGGTGTAAGCAGATATTTATGGATGAGGAGGAGACCCTTAGGAAAGAAAACTGTTCACTGGCTGCCATGAAACCAACTTTTGCCTCCACTTCTCCTCCTCCTTCATCATCACCTTCTGCTTCTCGTCACCGCCAAAGCACCAGAAACGGAGCGGGGGGTTTTGCTTATTGAGAGAGAAGTAGGAGCTGAAAATGGGTTTTTCTTTTTTTTTTTTTTCGTTTTTTTAAATAGTTTTGTTCAGTTTTCCCCTTGTGTCTTTCTTGTAATGACGTCGATATCCTCAACTCTATTGTCTTATTTTGCTACCTGGTATGAAGCCAAAAGAGCATTCCATTTTCAGCCCTACGTACCCATGGGAGCCCCTGGTTTGGTTTTGTTTCCCATCTGCCCATAAACTATAGGACTACGATGGTTGGAGGTATCTAAAGTTTTAATAATACTAAAATATAGTTTAATTACTTAAACTCCGACACAATTAGTTAGTTCATTGATTCTGATTTTTGTTTAATCTTTTGATATATGGTACTTTATAAACTATATCTAAGAATGTAGGGTTCATGAGAGTTATCATTTTCTTGGAGCAAACAATCGTGTTTCTTCACTTCTTTAGGAAGGTGACAAAAGGATGCATAAATATTGGATTCTTCTGATAGATGGGGTTTTTAAAAAAATATATATATATTACAATTTAGTACTATTGAACTCTGTAAATAAGTATTGAAACTTTTTCATTTTTTTGAAAAATGTTATTGAATTCTTTCGGTAGAGCATCTTGAGTGTGGGTGTGAGAAGAGTACACAAAGATTGTCAGAAGAAAAAATTTTAAATATGGATCGAGTTTATCATATAAAATAGTAAATTAATAAATTAAAATTTTTATTGATACGGTGTTTTTAAATTATAATTTATATATTTTATGATTTTATATCTGAAATGCATTAGGAAATTTTTTCTTATTGAATGATTCAATATTTTATGTGATGAATTCAATTCACTGAATAATTTATCTACCGACGAAGAAGGGAACAATTTTGTCGGTGAACAAACAAGTGAGTGAATCAAGAATTTGGTACTCAAGAACAACTCCTTATGGTCCCCAATGGGGAACTCAACACCATCAATGAGCTCAAAAAACTGTTACGAACTTAATTTTTTCCTTTGCCCAATCTTGTCAGTTTTATTTCTTCTAGATAAATATGTTTAAGGTAAGATTGCATGGCCATATTTAATAGTATATGGTTCCAGTTTGTTTTTTTGCAGCAAAATAGAAATATTGAGTCTCGAATGAGTGAGTCTGGTCCTAAAACTCGCAGTAAATTCATGGGTGCCCATTGTTTTTAAAGCGCTCAGCCTATAGAAGCAGGTATATGCGTAGATGTGGTGAGTGAGACTGCTGAACTGAACAAAGGACAATCCATAAATCGGACTGTGTAGAATATTGTTGCTCTTTATGTCACTTTTGCTACTAAATTATGATTAGAGTGATTGGTGCTTTTTTTTTTTTTTTTAGTTTCTTCCTTATATTTGTTTTCCTTTATATTGATTGCATTTATTTTATAGCATTTACAAATGGGTATATATCAATTTTTTTTAGCATTTAAGAATAGATTATAGATCTATTTTTAAATAATTTCATCTTTATCAATTAGATTTGGTTCAACAATAATGAAATTATTCTCCGAAACTATAAACTCACAATTATATATTTGGGGTAAAACAAATATTATTTATTAAACAGGATAAGTAAAAATAGGGGAGAACTGCACATAATAAGATTGTGATGTAAAAGACATCAATTTCGTTAGAAAAAGTAACAGAGTTTAAAAGCATTACAGAGGGGGAAAACTAAGAAAAAGAGGAGGAGAGGAAGTAGGAGCATGGAATCTTATACTTTGCAATGTGGCCATGCAGGGTTGGAACCTTAGAAAGAGCAGCAGATATATGAAACTAAGGTTGCGCTTGTTTTCTAAAAAATACTTTTACTTATTTAGAAATATTTAGAAAAATTTATTAACGAAAAATATTTTTTAGTTAAAAAGAAAATTAAGTTATTTTTTAAGAAAATAATTTTTTATTTGAAAAATAAAAAATTATTTTTTCGATTTTAAGAAACTCATCTACATAAAAAATAAACCGTATAAATATAT
>CATIWR010485904.1:0-15274 GCA_949677035.1 Omphalea diandra | reverse complement strand
CAGCCACTCTCGACAAATATTATAAAAAAACATCGAGCGACTCCTGTGTTGTTTATATGCGCCACAAAATATATATATATATATATATATATATATATATATATATATATATATATATATATATATATATATATATACATATTACGACTGTTTGATCTCCTCTGGCCACAATAATGCCTTTTCAATTGGAATTTCTATGGTTAAATATCATATAAAAGTGCGCGTAATTGTTTTGTATAAAATCAATCTTCCAATGATTGTAATTAAAATGAATGTCAACTACCATTCATATAGCTTTGAACTTTTTTCTTGATGTTAGAGTCTCTTAACTCCATATTTGGCTCAACTGATCCTAAAATGTTCACATTTTTTCTATCAAGGTCAGTCAATGGCGTTCAGACTAGTCACAACTTGCTAGAATCTTAATTGAGGGTTTTGTATGTTTGAGTGATTGATAGATTTATTGAGTTACCGTCATCTACTAGAATTCATTTAACTAAATAATTCTAAAGTTGGCCTTAAAACCACCAAAGCATTTGTATGAGAAGCATAAAATATTTTATTATAATTTTAAAATAATGCAACTAAACAAAATATTAGTTCGTTCATATTGGTTTTGTAATTTGTGAAATATACTTTACGAATTTTTCTTTTTCTTTAAGATGAATTGTCTCACCTAATGGTCCCGTTGTAATAACATCAATTACATCTTCATATTTTTTTATTATTGAGTCTTTCATCCCAATGAGCATCTTCCTACCAGCACTCATATCTTCATTCATCATTGGTTGGTCTCTTTTTAAAATGCTTGAGCTTTCCTTATTGGACCAACCTTTTAATTTCATTATAAAATGTTTCGACAATTTTATGTGTCTTGCTTATAGTTATGATGAAAAATGTAATACTTATCTTTATTTCTACTAGTTAAGTTGTTTTGAGGGATGAGGGTACTAGATTCTTTCACATGACTTATTTGTGCAACTAAAGACCTTATTTATACTTGATGTGAGAGAACTGAAGTAATGGGTTGAGCTACTATGTAAATTTATGAGGCCTAAATATGAATCATCATTTTTAGCTTGACCTTTATTATTCTGATTGTCATCTTGATGTTGGTTTTCTTGCTTTATGTACAAACTATGCGAGTAGGTCTAAAGGTTATCCTTTAAGCGAATGAACTTATGAATCCTTATCATTAACTCATAAAAGTTCTTTGGAGGGTAGACATTGAGAGAGTCGAATAGCCCATTATTATCACAATTGAAAATCATGACATCAGTGACTACCTCATGATTGAGGTTATTGATTTGTATTGCTATCGTGTTAAACTTAGCCAAATAGTCATGCAATGATTCCCCTTCCTTTCAAACCATTTTGTGTAGGTCGAATGAGATCTTGATTTGAGAAATGGCAAAGACAAACCTAACTGTAAATAACTGGACAATTGTGTGAAGTTTTAGACTGAACAGTACGTTAATCTTGATACCACTATTGAGCAACTCCTTATAAAGTAAAAAGACAAAATCTTAAACAGTAAAGCATTTGAGCAATTATGAAGCTCGAGTTTAAATCAAAACTTGTACAAATGACTTATTGGATCAGTTGAATCATCATAATCGTCAATCTAGGGAGCTTAAATTGGCATAACTAATTTTTTTTATCTCCTTTAATAAAAATTGATGGTTATATGTGCCATAATCTAGAGCAAAAATATTATATATCTTGTATTTGCTTAATTGTGTCCAATACTTTATTTTGAAGGGTTTTGTCATCAAAGAATGAGCTATTTGAATTAATAGCTTGATTATTAATAGGTTTAAAAGAGGATTTTTTTTTTAATCTCATAACACTAAGTTTTCCTCATTTTTTGGAATGGTCTACCATCTTCCTGAATTGGTTGGCAGGATGAATGTCCTCTAGCCCAGTTTAGGCAAGTTGCAACTTGAAAAAGAGAGCTCTAGTTTTATGTTAGGGCTATCATAGACGTTTGTGGCATGATTACATGCTCATAATTTTGCACGAGGAATTGCTTGGGTTCTCACAACATTATTTTAAACTCTTTTATATGCAACTGCAAGACAAGCAATGGCTTAGTGATATTATAATTGTATACTAGTTACACTGCTTGAAACTTGTCTTCCTATGTTGCCAAAGAAGGAAAGTGATGGATTGCCCGTGATAAGGGCTCCTTTAGGTCTTGACACCTTTGAGTTATCTTGTGGTCATTCATTTTTGAGGTTGATGTTTAGGGAGGCTATGACTAAAGAACGGACAACTAATAGTTCAATCCACTTTAGGTCTTCTTTGATTGAGGTTTGCAAGATAGAAAAAGTAAGAGAAGAGTCTAATTTTGGGTTGGATGTCCACTTTAATACTTAAGTTAGGTTTGCTATTTAGAAGTGAGAGTTGGGTGAGCGTGAACGCGAAATTTGAAAATTTTTAAATTAGACCGAATAATTAAATTGGACCAAACCATAATTGAAAATTTCTTATTTAAATAATAAAACATCTGAATCAAATCATACCAATTTTTTGGATGGTATCAGTTGTTTATTTTGGTACTTTAGTTATTAAAAACGAGAAATATAAAATTTATTTTATTTTGATTCATAAAATTAAAAATAAAAGTTTAAATTTTAATAAATTAAAATAACTGAATACTTGAATGATGTCAAATCAATCATAATTGTTATGAAAGGAATTAAATAATTTGTCTTGAATTTATACATAATCAAGTTGAATTGAATCGAAAATTTAAGATGATACAGTTTTTCATTTTTAAGGATAACAAATTTATCAATCTCTTATGTGGATTGAACTCTATTCATCCTTAAGTAAGAGTAATAAAGTAATACAAAACGAATGAAATATTTTATTAGGAGTCTTTATATAAAGATTTCGATGGGACTGTTTAGGCAATTATTTTAGAAGGAACAACGTTTTGCATGATTCTTTACAAAGAGATATTATTTATTGAAGAGAATGAAATTAGAGATTCACTAAAGAGCTGCATATATAATCAAAATAAACTGACAATTAAGTTGTTAACTCTATCATAATCGAATCAGATCTATGATAAATTTAGTGGCTTAACTTTCGCCGTCTGAACTCAGCTTTGTCAAAAGATGGACTTGTCCATGTAGTCAAAATAATATAATGTTTAATATTTCATAATTTATCAAATAATTATTTTATTTCATTACATATTTTAATATTATCATATCATAGTTAAAAATATATTGTAATTAAAAATTAATTGAAAATAACATAACAATTTTAATACAACATATATTCTATATTTTAAAATATTACTTTTAAATAAAAATAAAAAATATTTTATAATCAATTAATATATATAAATATTAATATAGATTACATTTTCAAATTGTATAAAAAAATTTAAGATCATGCGAGTGGTATCTCCATTAAAAAAAAAATGGCATCGTGTCCCCGGGCTGTCGCAAACGCTTCCATTTCCTAAGGCGCCAGATAATTTCCAAAACAGCCACCCGAAACAAAATTATCACCAAACATCGCCGTTGAAACTCGCAACAAAAGGCTGCTGCTTTAGTACTTTTATCTTCTGCTACCATGCTCTACAAATTGTGACTATTTTTCTGTCCAATTCTTTTTTCTCCGCTTTTATTTTTTGGGTATGGATCCGGGCGATGTGATCAATGAAAATGTGGAGTCTTTGGGCATATCGGAGTTGATCACGTCTTTGAAATCGGCATTTCAAAACGTTTTCTTCTCGAAAGTGGAAGCGATTTTGGTATCGAGAGTGGAGAAACTTAATCGAGAAATCGAAGCAAAAGATAAGGTAATTGAGCAGCTCAAGCAAGAGAACAGGATGATGGATCATAATCGCAAGTTGGAAAACTTAGTTAAATTGAGCGCGGAGAGGGAATGCTCGGACCTCAAGGATTCATATTCTCGTCTAGAAATCGCGTATGACGAACGGTTAACGACTATTGCGGAGGATAAGAAGACGATAAATGAACTAAAGAGAAAAATTTGCGATTTGGAGTGTGCTAAGCTGAAGGCTGAGACCGAGGTCGAAGTTTATAAGGGGAAATTTGATGAAATGGAGACTAGACTGTTGAGGATGGAGAAAGATGTTATTATGTTGAATGGTGTGTCGGTTGGGCCAATGAGTCGGACAAATTCTAGGGTTTCTAAAGAGGTCGTGAAGCTAGTGAAGATTAAAGTGGAGAAGAGGGAGAATGTGCAGGGGGAGGCAGATGATAGTGCTGGTTGTCATGTGCCAGAGGATAAAGTTCGAGACTTGGATACTGCTGCAGGTATGCTGATTTATTGCTGAATATTATTTGAGATTTGTATGTTGATTTATTGCAAAAATTCCTGTTATAAATGTTATTAACAAGGAGACAGGAAACAGCTTATTTCCAAGTGTTATGTAGAGATACTTAATATAAAGAACATACTTCATAACATGCTCATCATCAGCTGTGTAACCAGCGACATCATTCATTTAAATTTCCTAAACTAAAGTGAATTGATACGAGTTAATGTTACAATCTATTCGGAGTGAATTCATTCAGATGCCCTTGTTTTTGCTGATGTTTTTTTTTTAAATTTTATTTTTATTAAAAATTTAAACATTTTGTGTTCACATAATTTCTGCTTATTCCATGAGGATGTTTTCGTTATATGTTCATCCACAACAGGTTTCTTGGCAAGGTTATGACTATCTGCCATTGATTTGGTAAAAATTAGTTGAAAGTTGAATGAGCAAGTTTCTAAGCCTAGATTGCTCTTTTGGTAAATGAGCTTCCAAGATAGTTTGGGTAGCTAATGAAAAACAGGAGTCAGAACTTTGTTTCTTGGTGGTTTTCTAATAATAATGTGCATTAAGCGAGTTGATGATTATGTATCAATGTAGTTTTGTCTATCTGATTATACAGACTGTTCTTTTTCTCATACCTTTAAATGGTTTCATATTCTCAGCCTTGATTGATTTTAACATCTATAATTTAGAAAAAATATATGGGTATTACTTTAGTTTTATTGAGAAAATCCTAAGTGTATACTTTTTTATTTTTACAATGGTTGCTGAATATGTAACAACATTATGCAATTCCTAACATTCTATTTGACTTTTTCTGCCTCTCTAATTTTTCTTATTAAATCTTTGGATATTTAAAATTTTGTAAGTTGTCCTTTTTTATTAGGACATGGGAAACCTGCATCAGAAGACATTGTTGAGATTTTGGATAGTGATGACGATTCTGCTCCATGTCAAATTTTTAGCGCAGAACAGATGGATACCCTAACAAGCATGGACAATGCACATTCAAGGCAAGCAGTTACTGACAGTAGGAATGGAGTGCTCAAAAGAAAATTTTCATGTTTCGATGTTGGAGAAATGAAAATGGAAACTGATCAAAAATTTCAAAATCAAAAGCGTAAGCTTTTAATGGATGATCTTGACAGTTCCAGTTCCAGTTCATCCGACTCTGAAGAAGATGTGGATCCTTCAGTTACGTTTCCTAAGTCTTTTATTTCAAAGTCTTTAAATCAAGCTAACAAAAGGTGGCAGTCTAAAGCAGATATGGTTATTGCATTTAGGAAAAATGAACAACTTTGCTTGGAGGCTATCTGTGCTCTGTACCGGCAACAACTTTCTGTGAGGAAATCAACTGCCTCTTCTACAACATCTCATTTTCTAGGTTTTAATAAGGCAGCTGCAACTAGGTATGACTAAACTCACATTTTCCTGTCCTCTTGTATTTGATCTTCCTATTAACCATCATTCCTATTATGTGAATTATTTGTTCAGTTTAGCCATTACTATAAAACAAAATTTTTCTGGACTCTGAATTGTACATTGATTCTTTGGAACATTTCAATTCAAAACATTAATTCTTTTTTCATATGTGATGGCAAATAATAAACCAAGAATAGAAATGAAATGCAAAAATCCAATATGTTTGTGGTGAGATTCATGTTAAAAATGGTGCTGTTCTGTTCATTGCAAGCAAGATCCAGCTTGCATAAACTCTGGGAAATATGTCTTGATGGCTTAATGAAGACAGAACTTGAAAATAATTTAGGTTTTTAGCATTACAATGCTATCACAGAGTGGCCAATTTTGGAAAAATTCAGTCCTTATTGCTGTAGTCTATAGACATAATAGCTCTTACTTAGGCGTCCAGATTGAACTCTTCTTGTTTAGTGGAACAATCAAATACATAAATCAAAGATATTTTACCTTCAAGTACCTTTCAACTGCCTGTTAAGTATGTGAGGTACATAGTTATTTGTGGTGATGCTATATGCAAGGCAAGCTTAGTATGCTTTGAGGTAGTTTAGGAAGGAGAAATTAAGAAGGAAGGTACATAAGCACATGTTAGTAGCTGGATATCTTCCACTTTGTAGCCATGATAAATGAACTGGTGGGTTTAAAACTATGATAAAAATGACAGAATACCAGTAATATCTGTATACATTTGAAAAAAAGAATGCCCAGTATCTTTGCTCTTCTTCCCCCCCCCCTCTCCCCACCTCTCTCTTTCTCTCTCTCAGTTGGTTGTTTTGTTTTAGTTTGCGTAACAAATATCATATACATTTCTCCAGGGGTACTACTTTGGCAAAGTTCCTCACAGATGGTGATCCGTTAGGGAAGCTAAGGAAATCAAAAAGAGAGTTGATGGTGTATGACCAGAAGGGCCTTGAGGACTGTAGAAGTCTCGCTATTGAGCACTCTAAGCAGTTGTTTGAGATATACCAGAAGCAAGGAGATCCTCTATTCTCGAATTGACAAGAAATTTGGTCTTAGAAGTTACTCCTGATTCTAACAGTTAATACAAGCACCTAATAGATTTATATCTTGGGGGGGGGTTGATTTTCATGGGCTAAACTGTAAATTTATATGTTTACTGTAGATAACTACATTACATCAGAAGCAACTGGCTGTTTGAATTCATGCCTTTTTGAGTCCAAGCAGACCCTTGAAAGGGTTAGAAACAGAATTGAGAGAGACAATTATATGTCTTGTTGTCAATGAATTTAAAATTATGCATTGAGCTGTTACATTAATTTGTGTGTAGATTTCTTCACTCTTTAACAAATTATTGTTACAAATTTATCTGTCTTGATTGATTGTTTCTCTGAATCAGGTGAGCATATTCATCATCATCATCATTTTATCAAATAATTGTGCTTCATGTTAATGTATGCCTTTTAATCTGCAGTTCTGAACACTAGTATTAGTTCATATAGGGGCTTCATTAAATTTTTGTAGCGACTGAGAACTCTTCATGGTGTGGCTGTGTAACTTAGCTTATGAAAGCAAAAAAGGAATTTTAGCGTTTGTATTAACTACATGCGCGTTTCCTCCAGTAAAACTCCACGTTGATGTACTAGAGCCAGCATCAATCCAATCCCAGTTGTGATTGCGGTGGAAATAATACAGGAATTAAGGTTTGGCAAAGTCAGGAAGCTCTGGTCCCATGAAAGGCCAAGTGATGTGAGGTGATCATCTGCTGCTTTTCTTCTCTTTGTTTGCCTGATGAGCTACGTGGGCTGTGTATTTCCACTCATTTTCATTCTTTTTTTTTTTCCTAGAAAAACAAAAAGCATGCCATTAATGAAATATGTGGATATATTTATTTTTAAAAAATAAAAATTTTTTGGGTAATATAAAACTATTTTTAACGTTAAAATTAAATAATAAAAACAAGTTTTCACATTATGTAAAAAAAAATATAACAAAGTGAAGAAAAATACAATAATAGCGTTCATAAGTATAATTAAATGCACCGCCGATATAATAACTGGCTAGTCTTTCATCCTCAGTAGTCAAGTCAGTCGGTCAGTTAGCCCCTTTTTTGATTCCCGACTATATCACAGATCCAGAATTTTAATAAATTAAACAGTCTAAAAATAAATTAGTAGTAATTTTTAACTTACAAGTTATCTTTTTGAAAGAATATATGAAAGACCGAGCAGACCTGAGGGCTGAAACCAAGAGCCAAAAATATATTTCTTTTTCCATTTCAGGTAAACTTTCCCCTTTCAGTTGGTTTTCAAGCTTCCTCAAAATCCCTGTCTAGCCCTTCACATTCGCTTCTCTACACAGGATTGCTGCTTACTTCCTCCGTTTCGGTACGCGTTTCTTGTTGAATTTGACCTAATAATTTCATTGTTATCTTTGCGTTTAATGTTCTTCAATTTTGGGGTATTATTCTTGGGTTATTTGCATTACCTGATTCTAAACTTTAACTAGTTTTTCTTTAATTATGTTCGCTGGGTTTTATTTCGTTTGAAGTTGCGAGCTTTTTCAGCTTTGTGTTGGTGCTAGAATTGGTAATTTTTATTATTCGGTATGTTTTTGTTTGAGATTTTTGTTATTGCTTTTGTTTTCTTTCTAAAGAAATGAACTTTATTGTTTAATTTTCTGCAGTTGTAAGGCTGGGAACTTTTTAGGGTACTGAATTAGTTTTGTCTTTTGATCTTCGTTTGGCCCTTTTTTGTTCTGTCTATAATTTTTTCTTCTCAGAGAATCTAGCGAGATGGTTATATGATAAAAGACATTTATTGAAATTTTTTTTTATCTGAAAGAAGTGCGGCATATATTTGTAGATGGACACATGTTAAGGAGAAGTTTGTTTCGATAGTATGGATCAAGGATTGGGTGATGAAGTGGCTTCAGTTGATGTGGCAGGGGGGGCACACCTCCATAGCAAAGAGAATGAATACGCCCTCAAACCACCTGAAAGCACCAATGTTTTGGAATCTAGACAGATGGTTATACCTGGTGAGGGTGATTATTCTGAGGGCTCATTCCACATACTTGCAGATATTTTGGACACCAATAACATAACTAGGAGTGTAAACCCTGTGGATGTATCTGAACAGCCATGTGCTAGCCCCCGCTTCATGTATGATGTTGGGAATATGGTTGAAGAATTAACAGTGAGAAATTATGATAGCTCAAACTTAGCTATAGTTGGAACTTCAAACAAGAAGGAAAAAATGCAAGCTAGGCAGAGTCAATGGCAACATCTTTATCAACTGGGAGGTGCACCGGGAATTGGGAGCTCACGCAGCAGCTCTTTATACAGGGGCAGTGGTCAGGGAATGCCAACTGTCTGGGAGGATGTAAAGTATGCGTCCTCCCCTGCATTTTTTGGTCAGAAAACATCAAATTATGACTGCAATGAAGTCATGGAACAATCAGCAAATGGTGAACATAAAGGACTTTCAAACAATATGATCTCTCCTGGTTGTATTCGGACAAAGATGTTATCAAAATCAGGATTCTCTGAGTTTTTTGTAAAAAATACATTGAAGGGTAAGGGGATCGTTTTCAGAGGCCCACCACATGAAGGTGCAAGATTCTTGCCGAAAGATGAGAATAATGGAAAGGCTTCCAATGGCACTTTAGCACCCTCCAATTCCTTCGTGACTTTAGGTGCAAAAACAGCAATGCCTTCTTCCTTTGTTATGGCTGGACTGAGGCCCGCCAGTTCTGATTATGATGGAGTAGGTATGCGACATTGGCTGAATGCATGGCAGCATAAAGTGAACAAAGTTGAGTGCTTGCATATATTTAAACAGATTGTTGATCTAGTGGATTGTTCTCATTCTCAAGGAGTTGTCTTGCGCGAGTTAAGACCTTCTTGCTTCAAGTTCTTGCGATCAAATCAGGTCATATATATTGGTTCAGCTGTTC
This sequence comes from Omphalea diandra, assembly GCA_949677035.1. NCBI lineage: Eukaryota > Viridiplantae > Streptophyta > Magnoliopsida > Malpighiales > Euphorbiaceae > Omphalea > Omphalea diandra. The sequence goes on along the minus strand of CATIWR010485904.1, from coordinate 5,577 downwards.
AAAGAGATATGCCAGAGAGTCCTGTGGACCGAGATATGCATTGCTCAGAGAATCATGTGGTTAGAAGAAGACCAGCAGACCAGGGAATGCAGCCCTCAGTTGGCATATTGGCAAAAAAGCAAAAGATAAGCGAAAGCGCAAACCATATTAGGCATTGGCCTCAGTTTACTGGAAAATTTGGTTTTAAACTTGAAACTGCTAGTGCCGGTGGCTTCAATGTGACCAGGACACAAGATTCTCTTATTGAACAAACTGAGCACAATCCAAATGTAGAATATGGTATTCAGGACAAGAGCATCCGTCAGCTGCCTAATACATCTCAACATCAGTTGGGAATTGTTGCTGACAGGTCAGAAGAGAAGTGGTATGCAAGTCCTGAGGAGCTGATTGAGGGAATCTGCACTACATCATCAAATATTTACAGTCTAGGGGTATTACTTTTTGAGGTATGAAGATAGAATTCTATTTCCGGTGGTCGCATCAACTTTTTCTCATGCCTTATGTAATATTGCTTTTGCTAAATTATCATAGGGTGATGTTAGAACATGAGATGTTAACTGTGTTGCTTGCATACATGAAATCAATAATCATTTATTCCATGATGCGAATTATTACTTTTTTAAGTTCCATGGGGCAGAATGTTATTTTCATGTATTATTGTGTTTGAAAAGCAAATTTCTTTTAGAATATTGCCATGATTCTGGGAAGTTTATGCTGAATTTTAATTTTTTGAGGCAAGGGGTGAGACCTTATCCTGTGAGGAGCTGTATCTTTTACTTAGATTAGACAGTAAGTTTTATGTTACATACTCTATCCCATTAGTTCACAATTAAGTATAGACATTCTAAAATTTTTAGGCTGTCTAAGGTTTCTGAATATTTTCCGTTATGTGTTGACAATTTGCAAAATATTACTTCTCACTTTAATAGTTTCCTTCTATTCAACCCCCATTTGAGGCCATATAAAATGTGGAACTTCCAAATATGTTGTTTGATTTAAATAATGTTGTTTGTGGTATGTTGTATGAGCATAAAATTGCTTATCTACACATACATAAAGTTTAACATTCATGCCTATTAAGATGTTCCTTCAACTCTTTCTTGGTTTTTGTTGTCTTCAAGTTTGAGAGGTACTTGTTTAATTCTATGTTTTTAGTGTTTATGACATATCTTATATCTTAATTTTAGTAATACTTGTTTTGTGATCATGATTCTTTATTGTGCCATATAGAATAGCCTTCCAAGTGCTTTATTAAGTCATCTCTTCAACTTGACTGTTATCTTATAGCCTCAATACAAATAGTGGTAGTTCTCCATTTTATTAACTTTTCTCCAAAGTTGCATTCAGTTTGGAGATTTGGATTTGCTAATGAGTAGTTTTTCTTTGATTAATTAGATTCACAAATCTATGTTAGGTTCATGGGTGTGGATTAAAATATCTATTAAAAGTTTTAGTTTCCGACCTAGTTCATTTAAGTTATTGTTCACGGTCATAAATCTAATCTTCTTTTATAAATATGATGAACTAAATATGTTATAAATTTTATTTAAACACTTTAAACTAATTCCACGGTTCAATACATTCTCTTTGTAGCTGGTGAGCCAGCCATCTTGATAACTGTTTTGTGCTACATGCTACTTTAAGTTTTGATCCATTTGTTTGTTCGCTGCTCACTCTTTGTAATGCTACTTATCCCTATTAAATTTACTCAATGCTTGCACATGACAAGTTAAAAGGCTGAAATGAAATTGCTGTTTTCATAAGAGTTTACTATTACTAGTGTCCTTATCAACCTATTGACTATGCTTTATGCCAATCTTTGTTTGTTATACACAACTTTTTTGTGCTGTGCTGAAAGCACTCCATTCTATTTGATGTGCTCATTTTTTCAGTTGCTTGGTCATTTTGATTCTGAAAGAGGACATGCCACAGCAATGTCAGACCTGCGTGACAGGATTCTCCCTCCCCATTTTTTATCAGAAAATTCCAAGGAAGCTGGATTCTGCCTTTGGCTACTTCATCCTGAACCTTCATCACGGCCAACGACAAGGTAATATTTAACCCCCTTTCAATATTTATAAAATATTGAATGTCATTTAATATAAAGACTTTAGAATAACCACTTTCAACTTGGCAATAATGTCAATTGTTAGAGGGGATTATGATGCATAAAGTTGTAAATGTTCTTAATTTTATGGCACAAGTTTAATTTGCTCTTTACAATTCACAGGATGCAGCATGGTTCATGAGCTTATATGTTGACATCAAACTGGCACTGTAATTAGTAGTTAAATCTCTCTTTCCCTAACACGATTCTCATACTTTTACAGACTTTCCTTGTTTCTTTCTTTCTTCTTTTTGTGTGCTTATATGACTGCATGGACAGGAGTTGGCATCATTTCCCTGGATGATGCCTCTTCACCATCATCTCGTCTCTCAAAAGCTACTTTTATTTCTTTTCGTTTTCATCCTACCATTTTTTTATTTTCCTATAGAGGCAAATAACATGCCCACAAAATCACTAGTGCTTTCCCTAGGATGATGATTCCATGCCAGCTCCATAGGTTCAGTGTGACATCTCAGTAAATTGCTTGTATTGATTTCACCATTTTTTCAGCCTCACTGATTTGTTATTCCCAACATTTTGAACCTCTTCCTCTGTCTATTATAATTGTCTACTGGACTTCTTTTATATGTTTCAGTGTCCAAGTCAGTTTTTCCCCCCACTTGTAATGTTGAATTTCACATATAATGTTATTTGTTTATTGAATAATGAATTGCTGTTGTTGCTAAGAGAATGCAGGAATAAGAAAACAAAATAAGTTTATGTTGAGAAGTTAATGGGTATTGTGACCTAATTGAATTTCGAAGATTTGAGTTCTGGATGTGCCTTTTTATAATAGTTGCTTAGCAAAAGTGAGAAGTGGAAGCAGAGAAAGAGGGTTGTAATAGTCATGGTGTTAGTAATGAATGCCTCTTCACCATCATCTCGTCTCCCAAAAGCTATTTTTATTTCTTTTCTTTTTCATCCTATCATCTATTTTTTGCCTATAGAGGCAAAAAACATGCCCACAAAATCACTAGTGCTTTCCCTAGGATGATGATCCATGCCGCCTCCATAGGTTCAGTGCGACATCTCAGCAAATTGCTTGTGTTGATTTCACTATTTTTTCAGCCTCACTAATTTGTTATTCCCAACATTTTGAACCTCTTCCTCTGTCTATTATAATTATCTGCTGGGCTTCTTTTATATGCGTCAGTATCCAAGTCAGTTTTTTTCCCTCACTTAGAATGTTGAATTTCACGTATAATGTTCTTTGTTTATCGAATAATGAATTGCTTAATGCGGGAATAAGAAAACAGAATAAGTTTATGTTGAGAAGTTAATGGATATTGTGGCCTTATTGAATTTTGAAGATTTGAGTTCTAGATGTGCTTTTTTATAGTAGTTGCTTAGCAAAAGTGAGAAGTGGAAGTAGAGAAAGAGGGTTGGAATAGTCATGATGTTAGTAATGAAAATGGACACAACGCCTTGAGCCACTGGGGTTCAAGGTTTTAAATTTATACTTCTATAAAAAAAATGGAGACATAAATGAAGTTCAGGCAAATTATAAATGTGAACCAAATTGAATTTTGCACCAACTTGTGGGCTGCTATGGCTTAGTATTCAAAATATTTAAAACAATTTTCTTTGATACCAGGCAATGATAATTGTGGTTGTGGAAATAGGGTTCTATCCAGTGTAAGTATCATTAAGCTATGAGTTAGGTGCTTTATTTGTCTGGGAGAACTAAATTTGCAAAGGGAGTGTGGCTTTGTGGGTCTTAAATGACATATTTCTTGCATTCAAATTAAGTATAAAGTTTAAAATAAAAAGCCAGTGGAGTAAAAAAAGACGGTTATGTGGGTCTTACATTTTGCTTTTTAGAGGGAGTAATCATCTATTTTCTCCTAAATCCTAAAGTATCTGACTTTTTTATTCCTGTTCATTCCCAGGATTAAGTTCATTTTAATTGTGGTTAAACATTCTACCCTTTTATTTCACTTAGATGGCAACTTCTGTTATGTTTGATGAAACAAGTTGCTTAAATTTTAAATTTCATCATCTGCTCCATGTGTAACATCTGGTTTCATTTGTTTGTGACAGGGAAATTTTACAATCTGAAGTGATTAATGGATTGCCTGAATCATCTGCTGAAGAATTGTCACCTTCCATTAACCAAGATGATGCTGAATCAGATCTGCTATTGCATTTCCTTTTATTATTAAAAGAGCATAAACAGAAGCAGGCCTCTAAGTTAGCAGATGACATTAAGTGTGTAGAAGCAGATATTGAGGAGGTTGAGATGAGAAATTGTGCAAAGAGGACCTTGGGGACTCAATTATCTTCTATTTATACTTCAAATGAAATGAGGTTGACTAGCAACATCAGTCAACTTGAAAGTGCTTACTTTTCCATGAGAGCCAAAATCCAGCTCCCTGAAACTGATGCTACTGCACATCAAGATGAGGATTTATTGAGAAATCGTGAAAATTGTTGTATGGCACAGGGCAGCGAAGAAAGACAGAATCAAATTGATTGTCTTGGAGCCTTTTTTGATGGTTTGTGCAAGTATGCTCGTTATAGTAAGTTTGAAGTACGTGGGTTACTAAGAACTGGGGATTTTAACAATTCTGTAAACGTAATTTGCTCATTGAGTTTTGACCGGGACGCAGATTACTTTGCTACTGCTGGAGTATCAAAGAAAATAAAGATATTTGAGTTTAATGCACTCTTAAATGATTCTGTCGATATCCATTATCCAGTTGTTGAAATGTTGAACAAATCAAAGCTTAGTTGCATCTGCTGGAACAACTATATCAAGAATTATCTGGCTTCAACAGACTATGATGGTGTTGTGAAGGTGTGCATAGATTGCGTGTTGGGATTTTTATTATAGCCAACCTTATCATATTTCTGGCACAAATATGGAATTGCCTGCGTTTTATATTAAAGATGGAGTAGATCGTAATATCATCTATCTCTCCTTGTTGCAATTTTTATCTTTCATTTTATTCATATGATAATGCTTGATGTATCTATTTCAATTGAACTATAATATCTTGAGTTTACTAATCAAGTTGTTGCTCATGCTTGGATTCTTGTGTTTAATTAGCATCGTTCTTTCACAACTCTATATGGATGCAATAATCTGTTGGTACTGAAAATTCTATTTGATATTTTTCTTCCTCAAAATTGTATAAAAACCCTTGCTGCCATTTTTCAAATGACAAATTCAAGAATGATTTAGATCTGGCATTGGAGGGTTTTAAACTTCTTGAAGTTACTGCTGGTTATTTTTCCCTCGGGTGGTCTCCAGTTGCTTGTCAATCACTAGCTATCTTTAAATGTTGAGACATGCATGTGTTACAGGCTGCTTCTCGCTTTCCCCTGTATATTTCAGATGTTCTGTGGAGGGGTATGTTCTTCATATTTATCAACTTGCCTTCATTGCTCATGACATGATTTACTTGGATGGATTCCAGTTATGGGATGCAAGTACTGGTCAAGGGATTTTTCAATATAATGAGCATGAA
>CATIWR010485900.1:0-14046 GCA_949677035.1 Omphalea diandra | reverse complement strand
TTAAAAATATATATATATATTTTATATTTAGATATAAAATATATATATATATATATATATATATATATATATATATATATATATATATATATATATACACGACAAGTTATAAAAGAGTCACAATAAGGCAAAGAAGGCATTAGGCAATCTATTAATAGAAAGAAATGAAAGGGAAGGAGAAGATTGTAAAAAAGAATTTCTCAAAAGGCAACAAACAAAAAAAGGATAAAGGCATGTCAAACTTGCTAAAAAAAAATCCAGCATTCTTATTAAAGTAACGGTGATAACAATTGTTACCATTATATAATGACCATTATAGCTATACAATTTTTTTAACCATTATATAATGGTAATAATAGTCACGATAAGGAAAAAATGCATGACATAATAGTTGTTATGTCACATTATAACAAGGTGCAAAATATATAAGTTATAAAAGCTAAAAAAAATTTCAAAACCAACTTGAGTGTTGGCATGTAGGTATGAGAAATCAAAGAAAAATTTTAAAAAATAATGACAACAATGGAAAAATAAATGAGTAAAGAAAAGAAAAACCAACCTTGCCTAAAGCAACGCCAAACAAGTGAGAGGGAGGATCATACACCAAAGGTACCAAAAGGCTAGGCTTTAGAATTTTGGGAAAGGTCTTAGGGTGCATGTGCCTCGAAGGAGATGTTGGGGCAAATTTGTGATTGACGATCATAGTCACCAACTCAATAATCAAAAAGTAATCATCCATTAGGGAATTAGCAGCAACATAAGGGAGATTGAAAATATAAGCATCAAAGTGATCCATTGCTTTAAAAGGAAAAAAGTAAAGAAACTTAAAAGCTAGAAAATATTTGAGAGAACATAGAAGAGAGAAAAGACAAAAATGAGATGAATATGAGAAATGATATGAATTGGCCAATTGAAGGTATACATAGGGCAAGGTTGTCTGTCCAAACAATACCCTAGAGAACATAGACAATTAAAAAGTTCTTTCTCATTTTCTTTTATTTTTCCTCATTTCCCTTACATGTCTTCTATTAAATGGAAATACAGATGATTATGTTGTCTATATTGATAACCCTTACAAAAGCAAAAGAAAAAGAGCAAGAGAAAAGAAAATAGAAAAGAAAAAAGAAAATAAAAAGAGAAAATAAAAAAATAAAAGAGAAAAAGAAGAAAGAAAATAAAAAAGAAAGGAGAGAAGGAAAAAAGAAAATAAAAAAAAAAAGATGAAGGACAACTAAAAGAAAATGAGATAAATGGTTGAAGGTAAAACCAAAAGACACCGAAAGCAATGTTGATGAGTGACAAGAGATATATTAGAAGGGAAAAACTCTGAATTTTATTGAAACACTAAAAGATAAGAATCAAAATATTAAAATTGGAAAACATGATTAGATCACATACTCATAACTTGCAAGAAGACCTGTTGGAAGATCAATCCATTCTTATAACTTACCAAAGGACTGTTGGAAGACAAATTGAAACCTTATTTCCTATTAGAGGGTTTATAAAGAGATGAATCATTCCTCGTACCTACCAAAAGGGCTACTAAAGGACTAACTCAATCTTAGTACTTGCTAGAGAGTTATCAAGGACCTTAGCACCTGCTAGAGATATGCTAATGAGATTATCCATTTTTAGTAGCTACCAAACGACTGCTGGAGGGCAAACTCAACTCTTAATACCTATTAGAAAGTTGCTAAGGAGACTATTCATTCTCGGTACTTACAAGAGGGCTACTAGAGGACAAAGTTCAATCTTAGTACTTGCTAAAAAGCTTTTAAGGACCTTAACACCTATAATAAAAACTATTGTGGAGATGATCCATTCAAAACACCTATTAGAAGATTGCTAAAGGGCAAACTCAACCCTTAGTACCTGTGAAAAAGCTAATAAGGAGACGACTCATTATCAGTACTTGTCAAGAGACTACTGGCACACAAAATTCAACTTTATATCTACTAGAAAGCTGTAAAAAACCTTAGCATTTGCTAGAAAACTACTAAGGAGGTGATATATTCCAATACCTGCTAGAGAGCTATTAAAGGATAAAATTCAACCTTGGTACCTGCTAAAGAGTTATTGAGAGCCTTAATACCTATTAGAAAAGTAGTTAAGGAAATCATATCCTTATGTAGCCTTTATGGTATTTACATTTATGTTGAATACTTTATTGTGCCTTATATAATTATCATTTTATTAAATGTCATTTTTCCAGTCTCACAAAGTAGGGGGCCAAACTGTGAGTATTAGATTTTGGATTGCTAGGATGTGAGACAAGAAATTTGTTGGGTTCATCTTTAAAAGGATGGAGGAAATAATGCCCAAAAGGAAGGGCAAAAGCTTGGACAAACCTTGAATCAAACTTACCCCTTAAACACCCAAACCAAAAAAGCCTAATGCGAGACTATAAGAGAGGCCTTATACTCAATTTAATTGGTTGTACAACCAACTTAAAAGGTCTATACATGCAACTTATGGTCTATCTTTAATAGGCATAGTGCTAAAAGTTTTTGGAACAACAACCAATAAAGCCCATATGATAGTATAGAGTGGTTTTCAATAAATTGGGTTTTTTAAAGAATATTTAATAGGATAGGTTGAAAAATATTTATGAAGAAGAGATTTTTTTTTTGTTGGTCCCTAAGTATAACTAGAGAACCAAGCATAAAATTTGTTTCTTTCCTTGTTCATTAGTCGTAGGTTGAGATGCCTGTAAATAAAATAAAATAAAATCGGTCCTTTAGTCAGACTAACGGACCAGGTTAAAAAAATATAAAGCTACATGCAGCTTGCGTGTGGTAGTGAACTGTCACACTCCAACCTCTATAAAAGCTGGTGCATGTTGAAAATAAATAGGAGAACGAGTCTCCTATGTATTCAACTTCTTCATCTGCCCAAATCACTATCTTTCAACTTCTCCTTCTTCATTTACGTCTTCTGTGTTCATTTTAATTTTCTTTCTTTAATTCTTTTTCTTCTTCTTTTATTGCTAGTACTTAAAAAATCTATTTATATTTTGTGTTATTTAATATTATTCGAGAAGAGTTGAAGCACATTATAAGGTAAATATTTAAATTATGTAATTTTTTATTTTTCTATTATATTGAAAGATAAAAATTAACGATAATATTTGTTTATAATTTATGTGTATAAAAGCTCCAATTTGACAATTACAAGAATATAAAGTATAAAAAATATGTATTAGTGAGTATAATTTATTTAAATATAGTATAAAAGAAAATATTATATATAAGATTTATTTGAATTTATAATAAATTATTTAGTATTGATTTGTAGGGAAAAAAGAGAAGGTAAAAAATTTAATAAATTAAATTTGTGGATTAAGCTAAAAAAAAAGGTTAGTAATTTTATTTAAAATGTATGAAATTTAATTGAAAAAAGTATTAGGACAATTTTTCATAGAAATGAAATTTGTGTTATGAATTGGTAATGAAATTTTATGTTAGAAATGATGTATGTTGTGAATCAGATAAAAAATTATGTGACTATGAGACTACACAACAATAATGTCTAGTAATTTTAACTCATTGTGAGCCCAATGATGAAAAAAATTGTTGAATTCATCCCCAAAAGGGTGGAGAAAATTATGTCCAAGAAGGGGAAAAAGTTTGGACAAACCTCCAATTGAACCTACTCTTATAACACCCAAACCAAAAGGACATAATGTGAGATTGTAAGAGAGAGCTTATGGCAAATTTAATTGGTTATACAACCAACTTGAGAGGTCTATACATGCAGCTTATGGTTTATACGGATAATCTTCAATAGGCTTAGAAGTGAGAAGTTTTGGAACAATAACCAATAAAACCCAAATGGCAGTATAGGGGGTTTTTGTTAAATTGGTCCCTTAAAAAAATTTTTAATAGAATACGTTAGGGTGAAAAATATTTGTAAATGAGTTTTTTAGTTGGTCCCTAAGTATAACCAGTGGACTAGGAAGAAATTTTGTTTATTTCCCAGTCCGCTAGTCACAAGTCATGATACCTGTAAAAAAAATTATAATCGTTCCCGTAGTCAGACTAGCAGACTAGGTTAAAAAAATAAAGTTCATGCAGCTTGAGTGTGGCAGTGAATTACCACACTTCACTAGCCTTTTGTAAAGGCCAGTGGACGTTGAAAATAAATGGGGGAATAGTTCTCCTATTTATTCAACTTTTTCATCTGCTCGAATCACTTTCATTCATTTTTCTAAATCACTTTCTCCTTCTTCTTTTATTGAATCCTTATTCTTCTTCTTCTTCTTTTGCTACTAATACTCATAAAATCTATTTATATTTTATGTTATTTTACATTATTCAAGAAGAATTGAAACAGATTATAAGGCAAATAATTTAAATTGTGTAATAATTTTATTTTCTGTTACACTGAAAAATAAAAATTAACTATAATTTTATTGTTAATATTTACAAATAATTTGAGAATATAAAGCTCCAATTTGATAATTACAAGAATATAAAGTATAAAAAGGTATGTATTAGTGAGTATAATTTAAATTCAATATAAAAGAAAAACAAATGTACATAAGATTTATTTGAATTTATGATAAATTATTGGCTTATTAGCTCTTAAAATCCAAATATTTTTGAGTTTTGAAAAAATTGATCAATCTTTTAATTTTGACAAAATTAGCCAAAACTAATAAAATTTTGACAAAATTGGCAAATCTTTTTAATTTTAGAAAAATTAGCCAAAACTAATAAAATTTGGTAAATTTAGCCAAAATTCAAATTGATCAAAATAGGATGATACATCACATTAAAATATTGAGCTAAACCAATGTTAATTGATATTAGTAACTAATGTTAACTAATTTTACTATTTTTTTTTATAGAAATTCATATCAGTTGGTTTGTCACATCACGTGATACATCATTCAATCTTGATCCATTTTAAAATATTGAGTTAAAATAATATTAACTGATGTTAATAACTAATATTAACTAATTTTACTAATTTCTTTTATAAAAATTTATTTAGTTGGTTGTGATGTCATGTGATATATTATCTTATCTTGATCAATTTTAAAATATTGAGTTAAAATCATGTTCATTGATATTAGTAACTAATGTTAACTTATTTTATTAATTTTTTTTTGTAAAAATTCATGTTAGTTAATTTATCACATCACATAATATATCATTCTATCTTGATCATTTGAATTTTGACAAGATTTGTCAACATTTTATTAGTTTTGACTAATTTTATTAAAATTAAAAAGATTGGTTAATTTTGTCAAAACTCAAGAAGGATTAGATTTTAGGAGTCAATAAACCTAAATTATTTGATATTGATTTGTAAAAAAAAGAGAATGTAAAAAATCTAATAAGTTATATTTATGGATAAGCGAAAAAAAAGTAGTAATTTTATTTAAATTCTATAAAATTTCATTGAAAAAAGTATTAGGACAATTTTTGATAGAAAAAAAAATTGTGTTATGAATTGGTAACAAAATTTTACGTTAGAAATGATATATGATGTGAGTCGAATAATAAATTATATGATTTTGGTAATTTTATCTCATTGAGAGCCCAATAATTAGAAAGTTTTTGAATTTATCCCTAAAAGGATGGAACAAACAATGTCCAAGAAGGGACAAAAGTTTGGACAAACGTCAAATCGAACCTACCCCTTAAACAACCAAACTAAGAAAAGCTAAAGCAAGATTATGAGAGAGGTCATAGAGCTAATTTAATTGGTTATATAGCCAATTTGAGAGGTCTATATTTACAACTTATGGTCTATACAGACAATCTTATACAGATAATCTTCTATAAGCATAGTAGTAAGAAGTTTTTAGAAGAGTAACCAATGAAACTAAAATGACAATATAGAGGGTTTTTTGTTAAATTGGATTTTTTTAAAAAAATATTTAATAGAATAGGTTGGGGGTGAAAAATATTCATAAAGAAGGGGTTTTTGTTTGTTGGTCCCTAAGTATATTTAGTGAAATAGGAAAAAGTTTTATCCCTTTCCCGGTCCACTAGTCATAGGTTAGGATGCCTGTAAAAAAAAAAAATTATAATCGGTCCTCCAGTAAGACTAGTGAAACAAGTCAAAAAAAAAAAAAAAAAGTTGCATGAAGCTGCAGTTGCAAGCAGTTTGCGTGAGGCAATGAACTACTACACTTCACCATCGTTTTGTAAAGGCTGGTGGGTGTTGAAAATAAATAGGAGAATAAGTATTATTTATTCAACTTCTTCATCTGCCAAATCGCTTTCTTTTATTTTTCTTTATCACTTTCTACTTCTTCGTTTCCTTTTTCTCCTTCTTCTATGTCTATTTATTTTTCTTTCTTGGATTCTTCTTCATCTTTTGTTGCTAGAACTGATAAAATCTATTTATATTTTGTATTATATTATATTATTCAAAAAGAGTTAAAGTAGATTATAATATAAATATTTAAATTATGTAATAAAATTTTATTTTCTATTATACTGAAAAATAAAAATTAACTATAATTTTATTGTTAATTGTTGCAGTTAATTTGATAGTATGAAGCTCCAATTTGGCAATTACATTGTTAGTGAGTATAATTTATTTAAATTCAGTGTAAAAGAAAAATATTATATATAAGATTGATTTGAAGCTATGATAAATTATTTGGTATTGATTTGTAGGAAAAAAGGGAAGGTCAAAAATATAATAAATTATATCTAATGATTAAGTGAAAAAAAGATTAGTAATTTTATTTAAATTGTATGAAATTCAATTAAAAAAGTATTAGGACAATTTTTGATAGAAATGAAATTTGTTTTATGAATTGGTAACAAAATTTTATATTAGAAATGATGTAAACTATGAATCGAATAATATATTATGTGATTATAAGACTGCAAAATAGTAATGTCTAGTAATTTTAACTTATTGTGAGCTCAGTGATAAGAAACTTATTGATTTCATCTCCGAAAGGATGGTGGAAATAATGCCCAAGAAGGGGCAAAAGCTTGATCCAACTTTTAATTGAACCAACCCCGTAAACACCCAAACCAAAAAAGCCTAATGTTATAAAAGAGGTCTTATATCCAATTTAATTGGTTGTATAACCAGCTTGAGAGGTCTATGCATGCAGCTTATGGTATCTTCAATAGGCTTAGTAGTGAGAAGTTTTTGGAAGAGTAACTAATAAAGTCCGAATGGTAGTATAGAAGGGGTTTTTGTTAAATTGGGGTCTTAAAAAAACATTTAGTAGACTAGGTTGGGGTCAAAAATATCTATGAAAATAGGGTTTTTTGTTGGTCCCAAAGTATAATTTGCGGACTAGACACAAAATTTGTCCCTTTCCTAGTTCGCTAGTCACAGATTGGATAACTATTGAAAAAAAATTATAATCAATCGTCTAATTAGACTAGCAGGCCATGTTAAAAAAAAAAATGTCACATGCATCTTGCGCATGACAGTGAATTGTCGTACTGCCACGCTTCACGAACCTTTTATAAAGACTGGTGGGTATAGAAAATGAATAGGAAAACAAGTCTCTGATTTCTTGAACTTCTCCATCTGCCCAAATCACTTTCTTTCATTTTCATTTTTCTTCATCACTTTCTCCTTTTTCATTTCCTCCTTCTCCTTCTTCTGTATTCATTTATTTTTCTTTCCTGAATTCTTTTTTGCTAGTACTTATAAAATATATTTATATTTTGGGTTATTTTATATTATTCAAGAAGTGTTAAAAGCAGATTATGACGTAAATATTTAAATTATGTAATAAAATTTTAATTTCTATTATACTGAAAAGTAAAAATTAACTATAATTTTATTGTTGATATTTGTAGATAGTTTTTTAGTATAAAGCTCCATTTGTAATTATTAGAATATAAAATATAAAAGGTATGTATTAGTAAGTATAATCTTTTTAAATTCAACATAAAAGATAAATATTATATATAATATTTATTTAAATTTATGATAAATTATTTGATATTTATTTGTAGGAAAAAAGAGAAGGTGAAAAATCTAATAAATTATATATGTGGATTAAAAGAAAAAAGGTTAGTAATTTTATTTAAATTGTATGCAATTTAATTGAAAAAAGTATTAGGACAATTAGGACAAATTTTATAGAAATGAAATTTATATTATGAATTGGTAACTAAATTTTATGTTAGAAATGATACATGTTGTGTATCAAATAATAAATTATGTGATTATGAGACTGCACATTAGATAATTTGTGAATATAAAGCTTCAATTTGGTAATTACAAGAATATAAAGTATAAAATGTATGTATTGCTGGGCATAATTTATTTAATTCAGTATAACTGAAAAATATTATATAAAAGATTTATTTGAATTTATGATAAATTATTTGGCATTGATTTGTAGGAAATGAGAGAATGTGAAAAATCTAATAAATTATATATGTGAATTAAGTGCAAAAATGGTTAGTAATTTTATTTAAATTATATGAATTTAATTAAGAAGAGTTGATGCCGATTATAAGGTAAATATTTAAATAATGTAAAATTTTGTATTTTCTATTATAGTAAAAATAAAAATTAACTATAATTTTATTATTAATATTTGCAAAAAATTTGTGAGTATAAAACTCTAATTTGACAATTACATGAACTTATACTATAAAAGGTATGTATTAGTTATTATAATTTATTTAAATTCAATATAAAAGAAAAATATTGTATATAAGATTGATTTGAATTTATGATGAATTATTTGGTATTGATTTGTAGGAAAAAAGAGAAGGTGAAAAATCTAATAAATTATAAATGTGGATTAAGAGAAAAAAAAAAAAAGAGTTAGTAATTTTGTGTAAATTGTATGTGTTGGACTAGGTTGGTCAAACCTAAATCAAATGTCTCTTTTGATCTTGACAATGTAAATTGATAAGTTATAACATCTTTTTAAATGTTGATTTTGCAATTTTTAAGATAGATTTGCGTTGAAAATTGGATGAAAGTCTAGATCTCAAACATTATGAAAGACATACCAATTCATGGTCAAGAACCTATAAATCATGACTGCGACATTGCAACAGAAATGGATGAACTTGAAACCAGATGAATTCGCAGAGTAAATCGTAACCATGACCTTGCCAAGAAAGACATGATATTTAAACATTCTAGTTTGCGGTGACACTTGCGTTTTAAGTCATGACCGTGACTTTTGTAGTTGAATGAAGGGAGCCAAGTCTACAACCAAATCTTGCTAGGTGTCCAAGATAACCATTGACGTATCCAAATTCGTGAGGGTGAAATTGCTTTAGAGACCGCGATCTGTTGAAGCAATTTCTACTTTCCCAAATAGAAGGATTCGTGGTCGCAGTCACATCTAAGAAGAACTTAAATCACAATTATTACTCTTGGTTGGTTGGATGAATACAATGACTATTTTTCTTATAAGACCAATAACAACATGCCATGTGGACTAGTTGTTAGATACAAATAGGGTTCTCTACTGCAATTTCAACTTTCTTAGCACAAAACAGTAATTCGTGATCATGACATGTCAGTCACGATCGCTAAATCAGTCTGACAAGTATTTAATGCAAAATCTACCTAACTTGCCTTAGAAATTTAGACATAGTTTTTTTGTAATGTCTCTTTAGTGGTTATTGCCTATAAATACTCCACCAAACAAACATGAATGCAAAAGAATAACATTGAATATAGCCAAACACTTGCAATTTTGTTTCTCAACCTTAAATTCTTTGTATGTGAGTTGATATTATTGGGTGTAAGCATTAAACATAATTGTTATTGGGTTTGATAGTTATCCTAGATATAAAACTCTTGTATAAATCAAGTGTGAGACTTTAGAAAAACACTTGAGAAGTTTCCTTGTGTGAGACTTAAAACACAAGTTGTAAGGTTGTGTGTGAGCCATAAAACACAAAGTGTACAAGTTTGGTGTGAGCTTGAAAACACTATTTAGTGATAGTGAAATACCCAATTGTGACAAATTAAGGAGTGGGCATAGGGTTTATTAACACTCGAACCATTATAAAATATTATGTGTTCATATCTTCTCCCTCTCCTTCAATCTTCAGATTCATTATCTTTCCTCTAAATTTTTTAAATTCCCACCAATTCAACATCCCTTCTTAGTGTTTAAGGGCTAACAAGTGGTATAAGAGCCACATTCTCATTAAAACTCTTAATTGTGTGAGCAAAAATATATGGCACAAAAAGGAATCCACACCCATCTCAAGCTATACTTTGATGGATCTAACTATACACATTGGAAGTAGAGGATAAAGATATATTTGGACAATGATGTGGTGGACCTTTGGGATATTGTGGCAAAAGAGTGGAAGCTTCCTATTAAGGTGGTTGATGGATGTGAAGCATTAATCCCAAGGAAAGAATTGGTGGAAGCTCATAGAAGATCAAATGGAAGAAACAAAAGGGCAATGACAATCCTTCTTAGTTCTTTGTCAAGGGAAGAAATAGGAAGTGTTCAACTTTGCCTCATAGCACACAAAATTTGGAAAGCTTTGGATAATTACCATGAAGGCACAAACTTAGTGAAATCCAGCAAATTAGAGATGTTTGTGATAGAATGAAAGCTATTCAGGATGAAAGCCAATGAAAGTATCACCAATATGATGAATAAACTTCTATCCATCATCACAAACATGAAGAAATTTGAAAGAATACTCACCAATCATGAGGTAAATACCAAAATACTTAAATCCTTACCTCATGAGAAGTTTGGTGTCAGGGTATGTAGTATATAAGAGTCAAATCTAGAAATTGTAAAAGTGCTAACAAATGTTCTCATAGGTAAGCTTTTCACTCATGGGTAAGCCTTGAAAATGAGAGGGCAAGAGGGGATAAGAATGACAAAACAAAGAAGAAGACTTTAACTCTCAAATCCTCATCCAAAGATAAAGAAATAGAGGTTGTCTTAAGTGACGATGATAGTGAAAAGGAAGATAAGGAGCTAGCCATGCTTTCTAAAAGGTCCAAGAAGTTGATAAGAAGAGGAAAAGATAGAAGGAACTTCAAGAAGGCTTCTCCCAACCTTAAAGAAAAGAGGAATGAAGTAACGCGTTATAAGTGTGGCAAACAAAGCCACATCAAGTATGATTGCCCAAGCTGAAAAAGAAAAAGAAAGAGGACAAAGAAAAGAAGAAAAGTTTCAAAGCTATTTAGGGTGATACCTCTAGTGAGGAGGATGAAGATGAGGAAGAGGCAAATTTATGTTTCATGGCACAAGATGACTCTTCTAATGAGGTAAGTTCTTCACCCCATTTTAGTGAAAATTATATTGCTTTTGATGATGTAGGTGATGAGCTCTTAGAAGCTCTTACTTTGAAATGTGACAAATATAAGTCATAAATGAAAACTTACAAAAAAAAAAAAGCTCAAAACTGGAAAATGAGTTTAACTCATTAAATGAGCTTGTAACTGAATTGAGGACTTTAAATGAAGAATTCACAAAATCTATTGAAAGTCTTACTAAATCTTTCTCTTTTGTAAACTCCTTGAGAAAGGAAAATAATACCTTAAAAGGAGTGGTAGTTGAGCTTAAAAATTCCATTTCTAAGTTTCACAAAGGGAATGAAACTTTAGATATATTAATTGTATCTCAAAGACCTCCCCTAGTAAGTCATGGTCTTGGCTTCAATGAAGCCTCCTCATCATCTACTCCTCCTCTCACTACTTTCATTAGAGCTTCAATACCTCAAACATCTAGTTTTGAGGTAGTTGGGAGGAAGAGTGCTCATAACACTAAGCCACCAATGCCCCAGGGCAAGGGAAAGACACATTAAGACTCAAAGCCTAAGCCTAAAAAGGCTGATCATGTATTCATCTACACTAAAAAACATGTCACCCAAATAAACACAAAAACCTCTCTTTTACTCCTAATCATTCATATACATGCTTACACTCATATAATCATAGTATGAGAAAGATCCTTACTCATACTAAAGTTAAACATAGGAGAAAAACTTACAACTCTAAACTCTAATGTCATTATTGTATGAGTTTGGTCATATAAACATCTTTTGTGATATTGGAAAGGTTTACCTTAAATTAAAGGACCCGTCGAGGCCTAACCTATAAGGACTCAAGTATACTTGGGTACCTAGAAAAAAGTGATTTGTTTATGTTATGTAGGATTATATGGCAGCCATTAATGAAGACAATGATTAACATGTAGATAGTGGGTGCTTAAAGCATATGACAGACAATAAAAAGCTATTTATAGCCATAAAAGAGAAGGAAGATGGCAATGTCAGTTTTGAGAACAATGTCAAAGGTAAGGTAATTGACATTTGAACAATTAGTAAGAATGGTTGCTCATTTAATGATAATGTACTTCTAGTAGATGGTTTATAACATAATTTACTTAGTGTAAGTCAATAATATGATAAAGCTAACAAAGTCACTTTTAACTCTAGAGAGTGCTGAGTTACTACTTTGGTGGATAAAAATGTAATCTTCAAAGGTGAAAGGAGGGGCAATACCTACTTAATTGACTTAGACAATTTGGTTAATTAATCTTTCAAATGTCTTATGCCCCTTAACAATGAGGTTTGGCTTTGACATAGAAGACTTCGTCATGCTAGCATGGAGCTCCTATAAAGCCTAACTAAAAGAGAGCTAGTGGAAGGACTTCCTAAGGTAAAATTCTCAAAAGACAAGACATTTGGACCATGCCAATGGGAAAACAACATCAATCTTCATTTAAAGTAAATAATGTTGTAAGTACATCTAGACCTCTTCAACTTATTCATATGGACTTGGTTGGACCTACTAGGAGTGCTAGTTTAGGTGAAAAGTATTATACATTTGTCCTAGTTAATGATTACTCTAGGTTTACTTGGGTGTCCTTTCTAGCTCATAAGAATGACACTTTTGATGTTTTTAAAAGTTTCACAAAAAGAGTTTAAAATGAAAAAAGTTCATTTCATCTATAAGGAGTGACTATGAAAAAGAATTTTAAAATGAATCTTTTGAAACTTATTGCCTAAAGAATGCAATTTCTCATAACTTTTCAACTTCTAGAATACCATAACATAATGGTGTTATAGAGAGGAAAAATAGAACACTAGAATAGATGGCTAGAACCATGCTCAATGAGTATTCCTTGCCTAATTACTTTTAGGTCAAAGCCATCAATACTTTTTGTTATATTGCTAATCGTGTTTTCAAAAGACCCATTCTCAACAAAATTTCTTATGAGCTTTAGAATGGTAGAAAACCTAAGATATCATACCTAAGAGTTTTTGGGTGCAAATGCTACATCTTAAATACCAAGGAGAACCTTGTAAAATTTGATTCTAAGACAAATAAAGGTATTTATCTGGATTATTCCACCTCTAGCAAAGCTTGTAAGGTATTCAATAAAAGTACTATAACTGCTGAGAAGTCAATGAACATTGCATTTGATGAATCTAGTAAACTTAATCTTAGGAAAGGTTCTCTTATTGATAGTCTTGTATGTGACTTTGAGAAAATGGAGTTAGAGTCAACTTTAAGAGAAATTGTTATACCCCATGATGAAAACAAGATATCAAAAGAAGAAAAGGAATCCCAACCATAACAAGCATAAATTCTAGCTCAAGATCTTCCTAGGGATTAAAGATTCTCCAAACATCAACCAAATGATCTAATTATTGGTGATACATCTAAGGGAGTAAGTATTAGATCTCAACATCATGCATTTGTTTCTCAATTTGAGCCAAAATCAATTGATGTGGCTCTTGATGATGAAATTTGGGTGATTGCCATGCAAGAGAAACTCAACCAATTTGAGAGAAACAAAGTATGAGAACTTATTCCTAAGCCCAAGGAACACCCTATTGTAGAATACAAGTGGGTGTTTAAGAATAAGTTAGATAAGCAAGGTTTCATTACTAGAAACTAATCTAAATTGGTTGCAAAGGGGTACAACTAAGAGAAAGGCATTGATTATTGTTTTCCCTAGGCACCAAGAAGGGGGGTTGAATTGGTGTATAAAAATTTAAAATAAAGATGAAGAGAAGAAGAAAGGATAGTAAGGACACAATGATTTTATAGTGGTTCGGGCAAAACAATCCATACGTCCACTCCTCAATCACT
>CATIWR010485801.1:0-14379 GCA_949677035.1 Omphalea diandra | reverse complement strand
GCTTGTCAAACACTTGCAAATCATTAGGAAGTGGACTAATATGTCCCATTGGCATACGTAATTGATCAAATGATTCACTTGTTACATGTTGGCCAGCAAAATCAAATGTCACTTGAATCACATGAATTCCTGGGAGCAATTTTTGCCTTGCAAGGTCACAACAAAAATCAATCTATTGCACTTGCACTTGCATAGTCAATTGTTATACTTGTAATGTATCTTTATGATATTTGATTACTGGTTATGTCATAAGAATTTGATTATTGCTTTTATTCACTGAGTTGCGACTCACTAAATCGCAATTATATTTTTCAAATACTGAAGCATAGAGTTCGAATACCTTGGTACATAAAGTTTTGCTTAGAGACTCATGAACCACACGTCGTCAACTAAATTTCAACTCTCTCTCTTTTTGTGTCATGTACATACATCTAAATAGGAACCAGTTTATAGTCACTAGCCTTGAACATTAATTAACATATATGTACATTAAATACATGTTAGATTGTGTGTGAATGATGGATAAACCTTTATATGTATGTATTTTCAAACATGGATGTCATGATTTGTAAACGAACTTGGTCGCTACAATATACTTGTATTGTATGTAGTTAACGTCTCATATTACTAGTGCACAATTCCTAATACTCAAATTCTTACTTCAAAAAATAAGACCTCTTATGGCTACAAAAGATATTTTATAGAGAGCTTATGGCAGGGTTCCCTCGATAAAGGAGCCAAAGCTTTAAAAGTTACTTGGACAATAATAAAGGGTCAAATCATCATTTTAACATCCCTAAAATGTGTTTATGGTGCTTAAAATTGCGACTTGCCTCTTATGAATAGGTCTATGCAAGGCAAGTCTTCATATCTTTAGTCTTTTTTTTATGCCAATAAAGTGAAAGATGATTTTATTACCTTTATGAATTGCTTGAAGAGTTATGATGGCCTACATTAACTATTTTACTGAGATATGGATTATTAGAACTCATGGCTCACCATCTAAGAATAAACCTCTCTAAGGACAGGTTCTAGGATTTAGTGATTTTCTACTTTAATGGAGAGAAGTCCCCCTTATTTAACTTTAATGTCTCTAAGAGTTATTTAAAATGGAGTTCTCGAAAATGAAGTGTTTATGCCTTAAACTCCCTTTTGAAGGAGAGCTCCAAACCTTTGAATTAGGTTCTTTGTCCTTGCCAAGTATGGATCTCTCTTCACCCCTCATTTTGGCATAAAATATAAAACTAACTACATAATAATTTTACATGATACTTTCCATACTTTCAAAATGAAATTAAATTATTAGGACCTAGACATTCATTTCCTTTTTTCACTTTCCTTTGATTTATGTATAAAAAAGCATTTTATATGTTTTGTAATATAATATTACCCAGTACTTTTTTTTTTAAAAAAAAAAAATATTAGTTATAGATTTTATTATTAAATGTAAGTGGTCTTTGTTGGCCCTCATATTTTAAGGATTGGCCCACCTTATTATTAAATTGTTACTTTTTTGTCATTTACTTAAAAATTAAAACTTGTATATTTGTGGTAAAAATTCAAAAAGTTACTAGATAATAATTAAATAAAAACAAAGAAAAAAGATTTCTTTGGAATAAAAAAAAGACTCTTATAGAGTAAGTTAAAGTGTTAAACGACAAAAACAAAGGAAGAGAAAAAAGAATAACCAATCAAAACCATCACTCTTATCCTTATTTTCTCTTTTAAAAATTTGGCTCAACCTTTAGATTTCAGTCTTACAACAAACAAATTTCATTATTTTAGATATTTCAATTAAAGGTAATTGATTTATCTTCCATCTCTTTTCTTTTTTCCTTAATCTATATTCTTTTAGTGTTAATATTTATAAATTTTATTATTATGAGATAAATAATATTATTATATCAATTTAAAATTTTCAAAATCAATCAAATGTAAAGAAATTTTAGATAATTGTTATGATTGGATAATTGTTAAATTTTTTTTGCTCACTAAAAATATTAAAATGTTCATGAACTTTAAAAATCTCATGGTAAAAGTGTACATGAACATCTTAACACATAATTGAATGAGCATCTCTATTTTTTTTTTTCTTGTTTTATTTTCATAATCAATGAGTATTAATTTTTTTTTTTTTTTTTTTTGGTCTTAAATTTATAGTTCCTAATATAAGTTCATTATATTTTACCCCTTTTAATTCTTTCTAAATCTCGACTTAGCCAACATTACCTAGAAATTATAAAAGAGTCTGCCCATAGGGTGGACGTTCGATTAGTTCAACATAAAGTATGCAGACGGTACAAACTGCCAAATAGGTGCAAATATACTTTGCACATATGGATTGCTTACACATCATAGGCTACCAATTCGCAAGTCATGCCTCAACGACCAGAAAATTAACCAATGACAACAATCGTTCCTTGTAAATACGCTAATTTTTTCTTCATAAAAAATTGATTAACTTGGCATCAATATTCAAAAAAGAAAAAATCATTCAACAGTAACAAGAATACTGGGCATACACATACTAAATACTAGTCCTACCACATGATATGGCAATCATCCTGGCGCTAATTGGTTGTCCACAATAATTGCAAGGGATTTGTATTTTCTCAATAACCAGCATCGAAGCCATGAACCAGAAGCCAGAATATTTTGCTTGTATACCATTCTGTTTCTGACCAGAGCGTGCATAATTGAAATCCAGAAATGCCAATTCTAACCTGGCAATCAAGGGGAGCTGCAGCATCATATAATTCACAAATATTTGAGCATACCACGACCCTCCACGCTAAGTTTTGTGGCTTGCAATTGCTTCTTTTTTGGTGCCTTTAGCTGTTGCAACTTTTTGTTCATCTGCCATTCAACATTATAGTTTAGAACTGAACTGAAAAAGTAAAATGAAACAATAGCAAATTGACCTCTAAGAATAAACTGTCTGAGTCAGGAATGAATTTCAGTAATCCATGCAAATAAATTAACAGCAATTGAATGAAATTTAGAAGTGAAACACTTGAAAGTTTTGAAGCCGAAAACTAGCTTTTAGATAGTTCTAAATCACCTTAACGATAGTGGATTTTACATTAACCCCATGATGAAACAAATACAAGGATTCACACATTGAACCTTCTTGGGTAGACAAGAATGGACTAAGCACTGAGTTGAAATGTACACATGCAAAATTTTTTCAGTGCTATCATTCCTATATTGTCGCAATTTTAGTGCTATCACTCCATAGTAAGGCTCACAATTTCAGCTCAGTCCATTCTCGTCCAGGCAAGAATGGGGATCTAAACATGCAAAAATCTTTTCAGTGCTATCATATTCCTACATTGCAGCAATTTCAGTGCTATCAGTCCAAAGTACGCTCACAATTTCAGGGTCTAACATCTTGATTGCAAGAGCCACCACTGGCTACTACAACTGACTAGGACATATAACTACATTCTCTGTGATTTTCACAACTTACTCGAAGAAAGAAACCCATCACCCGTTGGGTACCAATTTATTCATGGGAATAGGAAAACCAACCTTTAGCCGCCGCTGATCTTGTACAACTTGTTTAGCACGGGCTCTAATTTCTTCAGGATCAATCTTAGATTGAGGACGCACAACAAAATCCAATGGAGTTGCTTCGGGCCTAGAAGTAAGTTGCCTGGCAGATGACAGGCCAGATCTTCGTTCCCTTTTTATTATTCAACATGAACATCATGAGCATATCCGAAACATGACAACAACATTGAGAAGAAGGTATACAAAAGTCTGTTAGAAATACCGAGAAATATCCAAATCCAGATCTCCATCTCTAGATTCCATTCCTGTAGAATTATTTACTGGCCTGCCAAAGAATAAAAGAAAATACCCAAGTAGCAAGATCAGTATACATGCACATATTATACACTCAAATATTAGGGACATAATATCCATAGACAATACAGCTGCTAACAAAACAGACACAGAAAGTGTAACAAAATACCTTCTCATGGTTGGCCTTCGGAAGGCCCGATCATCATCAATGTTTCTCATGTCCTCAAACCTTGTACTCTTGTTAAATATTGGTCGACTCTGCATTTATTTTTTCAAAAATTACAAACACAAGTTAATACCTCAGATAAACGTAGTTAAAGATGACTTAGACAAATGAATGATACTTTGTCAATAAATATAAAGACAAGCTAGTCAAATAATCCATACATTGCGCACCTATAATTTAAATTCAACAGTCATCATTATTACATTATTTATTTTTTATATTAAGCACTTTCCTTAAATAAGATTTCCATAATCAATTACAATACAAATTAATTATCTGTGTTAACTTCACCAACATATACATATTTCAAAATTGTTTTAACTTAATAGCTGTTTCAATGAATTTTGCTATTGTTTCCGCTCTTTGCTGTTGCTATTTCCAATCACTATTTATGTTCTTTCTTTAGCCTTGCAAAAAGGTAATATGAAAACAAAATTATAAGTCTCTTAAATACTTATTTGTTAACATAATGGCCTGATAACAAAATGCAAAAATTATATATTTCCCAATTACAGAAGAACTTCCTATTTAAATTAAATATGATTCTTTAAAATAATCACATATAGTTTCTCATGTAGTAGTATTTTTCAAACAAATACATAATTTCTCATGAATAAGAAACAGTTATATATAATTTATTATACCTTCCTATTTTTCCTATATAACTATGATTTTTTTCTTTAGCTCTCAAAAACATATCTCTTAACATTATTTTTCAGTACTTTAAGATTCCAAATTTTCCAACAATTATCATCCATAACAAGTGGTATCTCTGCCAATAAATTAATCCTGAACTTCAATTACAATTAACTAACTTGATAAATTTATATAAATTATATAATTGTTAAGAGAAATTTTTTATTGTTAAAGTTAAAACTAGGAAACATTGGGGGATTTTTTTTTTTATTATTTTTTTTGGGGGGGAGGTGGGGGTGTTTTGACCTGTTTAATATTATTTTAGAAATATAGTTTTTAATTTCATTTTGTATATAGCCATACGTCAATCATTTCTTTTAATTTGATAATTTTTTCATGTCTATTTTTTTCAATTTGTTTCCATTAATAGAATAACTTTAATCAACATTATAGTGCATTTGCCAATTAGACTACAATTTTTTAATGTTAACTTTGTTGGATGTCATGACACTAGTGCAGTTAGGCTTAAAAATTACTATAGTTCTTTTACCATGCAGAGCACAGATTCTCATCAGTGTTGTTATATGTGTGTGCACACACGCTTTTTTTGAAGTCTTAATTGATTAGTAAAGATTATATATATGCTTTTGTCCTTGTTTTTTTTCTCCTTCAACTTTCATTTCAATCAAGTGATTTTTTTAATTTTATTTACCGTGCACCATTTTTCTTTTTATTTTAATAAATTTCTTTAGATTTATTTTTTCAATTTGTTTTCCTAAACAGATTCATATAATTTTTAGTTCTATTTTCCTAAAACTTTTCCTTTCTAACTTAGAAAGTTGATGTGGCAATATATATATATATTCAGTTTATCATATAAAGGAGAACAAGATGCAAATAGTGTTCAGATGACTTCGAAAGTGAATTTCAAGGTAGATTTCTCAAACACTTCCACTTTAAACATTCACCAGCAAATGATAATGGACTTCTAGAAACAAACGCATGGTCTAACTATTTGAACAAATAAAGCCTTAAGAGGCACTGCAATACCCATTTATCAACCAAATCCTTAGCAAGTTTTCTATTGGATGTGGTTTCCTCATCAGACTTTGATAAGAACATAATAACCTGTCAAAAAAATATAGAAATTGATCAAAATTTTCCCCAAATTCCAGCCTGCAACAGAAGAGGTAAGAATGTTGTCAAATCAGGAGACCTCTAACCTTTCCAAGACCACTTTTCTTCAGTTGTTCTCTTCTATCATACTGGTCAAGGTCAATTGGGAACTGCATCGAAACAATAAACGGTTCAGGCTACAGAAAATTTTGGTCCAAAATCAACAATTGTTGCTACGCTAAATAAAACGGTAGAAATTCTCTACTTACATCTGTCAAAATCTTCAAAATCGCTGCACGGATATTTATATTGGGTAAGCTTCCATCTGGAAGAGGTTCAAGCCAATTTTTTAATAGAGTTAGTACTCCATGATCAATGAATTCTTGTTGGAGCTGCTTCCTGCACCAGGAGTGATGGTCAAGAATACAGAAACTATGAATGCCAAGGAAACCAAAATAAATCCCATTTACTTAAGGCATGAATGCCAAGAAAACCAAAATAGATCATATTTACTTATGGCAGAAAACCAGCTTACTTGGAGAGAACTTCAGTAAGAAGAGGTAACTTCTTGAGTTTATTGATGGCAGGTTTTCCCCGTCTATTAAGTTCTGCATCCTCTTCAGCTGTGACCTCAAGCTCAGCCATTACATTCTCAACTAACAATGCAATTTCTGCAGGACTTTTCTCATTCTTCTTCTTTTTCTTACCCATCTTGAAAAGCTCCTTGATTTCCTCATCCTCTTCACCCTCCTCTGCCTTAGGAATCGAGACAATAAATAAATAATAGAGAATTAAAAATTAAAGAATGCAGTAGACATCAAAATGAGCAACTAACACTCATTTTAATACATTGTCAGTTAAAAAAACATAAAACCCAAATACTTTCAATCAGCACTGATAATGCACATAAAATAATCTATGACAGTCTAGAGCTATCTAAGAAAAATTTAGATTAGACATAAGCTCCATTAATAAAGAATACTGGATGATGCCTTCAAATTATATTAGAAACCTAAGATGTTCTACCTTATTTTATTTTATTTTATTTTTCTTCGCGTCTTATTTTATTTTACAGGGAAGAGAGATTGGGCATGGGAAGACTGCCAAGAGAAAATGATGAAATACTAACCTGAGGAGCATCACCAGGAGAGCGTGGTTCATTGTCACTCCCATATCGATCAGCAGGATCTACACCACTATCATCTATGAAGTTGTCATCATCCACAGTCCTGGCACCCTCTTGATCATCCTATTCCAATCAAAATAATAGTTGAAGAAATCACTGATAATAAAACAAACACATGTTACTTCCAAAAAAAAAATCTGTCAACTACCATAGCCTCCAACAGAAAAAAAAAAAAAAACTGAAGGCAGCTACCGCATCAATATTAAAAAAACAGAAGGTCGCTCCCTTCTTTAATCTAGGCTTGACACAAAAACAATCACATAAGCTCAACATGCAATTAAATATTTGTAATCCAGAGTTTGACATCAACGACAAATGTGAAGTTTAAAACAACAAATGAATGTCTGAGCATGTGTGTGTGTGTGTGTGTGTGAGAGAGAGAGAGAGAGAGAGTGTATGTTTGTGTCTATATATAGCAAAAGTAAACAAATCTAATTACAATTTTAGAATTGAACTCACAAAATTACCAAATAAAACAGGCATAGAATATTACCAAACATACATACTCTATCTGCTACAGCTATTACTCCCATAAAAGAAATAATAGTTGCAAAGTTAACTCGCTATGATCAAAAGCCCCAAAGTCCTATGCAGTCAACTGCTAAATAGGAATACATGGATCAATAACAACAGACAACCACACTCTAAATTTACCAAGAATAGATTCACATTTGCAGGTGTCATAAACATAAATCACACAAACAATGTTCACCAATTCAAGCTATTGAATATACAACAGAGAATTTGTGAGTGACCTAAAAACAACAGAGAATTTGTGAGTCACCTAAAATCAACAGAGTAGCAAAATCGGCACCAGAAACAATTGTCAAGTAAGAATATCCTCTCTCTCTCTCTCTCTACTAACCGACACCAAGAACATAATAATCATCGGCAGAACATCAAAACTATAACCGAACAAATGCAGTGAAACTATCAACTAGAAACTATGCTCAAGCACCAAAACACCAAACAAAAACAGAGGGTTTAAAAGGTCTCAAAACCTCAGAATCACCACCAACAATAGTATCCCACATCTCCTTGACCTCACCATCTTCCTTCCCACCCAACTTCCCTGAATACATCGGCTTCTGCATCAATCCTGATCTTGAACTACTTACCCCCTTTCCTCCACTGCTTGCATACTTCTTCTCCCCATTGCTATACTTCTTCCTACCCTTGCCACTGCTCCCAGCCCCTTCCTTGCCCAATTTTTTCCTCTTCTTCCCTTCCATTGCATACTCCCTACCAAATCCTTCATCCTCATCCTCGTCAACAAACTCAGGGACCACAAAAGTATTCTTCCCCCCCATCCCCGAATCGCTTTTCTTCACCAACCTCTTCCTCGGCTTTTCAACTTTGTCAGTATTATATACTGGAGTTTGTGACCTCTCTCGCTCTGGCTCACCCCAACCATCAATATCATCCTCAAGGAGATCATCGTGTTGTTGAGGTTCTGGGGATTGCCCACCTTCGGATTGCATGTCGTCGAAGTCCATCAACGGCTCTCCATCCTCATCGCGGTACCTGGGAACGGAGCCATAGGCAGCAGAGTAGTAATTAGAATGTCGAACCCCTAACTTCATAGAGGATGATATGTGATGAATATTAGAGATTGGAAAAATGCGAAAACGAAGAAAAATCCTAACTTGAAGAATAGCAATCTAGAAACCCTAAATTACAATTATAGGGGGGAGAAGAAGTGCCATCAAAATAAAATATTTATCGAGAGAGAACTTACGGATCGTCCTCGTAACCCATGGTGCTGGCGGCGTCGGTGGATCGGCGAGAATCTGGAAAGGATTAGATTAGATTAGATTGCAGCCAAACAGCTCAGACTCAGAAAATATGACCTTCAGTGGTTCAATTGCGCGATCAAAGGTCTCTATTCGCGGTTGACACCAAGGCCACACCTTCTTGTATTTTTTTCCGTCGTGTTTATGTGTTTCTGATAACGCCTGTGTCTCATCAGGACGAATGGTCTTCCTCTATGCGGTTATGATAAATTAAATTAAATCGGTTAAATTTGGTTATTTTGATAATAAAATTTATTTTAATGAATTCAGTTATTGAATAAATTTTATTTTTGTTTTTTTCAAAAAAATAAAATAAAATCAATTGAATAGCTAAATCGTTATCCTCAAATTTTCAAAATTAAATTATTATCAAATATAATATTTTAAAATTTTTATTTTTAATAACAGACAAAATTAACTTATCAAAATCCATATAAACATTTTTTTTAAATGTTTATGGTTAGTTTTCCAAGAAACACTTTATTTATAGAAAAATTAAAGTAAAAATGATAACACTCCTATGTAAACAATTTAATAGAGATTCTGATATAACAGTATAGTAAGAAAATAACACTACTATGTAAATAATTTGTTATTTTTGTTATTGATCACCACTATGATATTTTATTTCACGCATATACTTGAGAACAAGCTAAAGAAATTCACAAATACAATAATAAGTTATTTGTTTCCAAAAACACAAATTGAAACACATATTGACCAAAAGGTTACACCATAAAGTTTTAAGTTGTTGATATTATAGCATGTCATTATCAATATAATTAAATCACAGTTCATGATTATGAGTATCAACAAACACATGTGTGTGTGTGTGTGTGTATCATAATGAGATTACTCAAAACATATGTTTGGTTACAAATATAAAAATCCCACTCAGTACATCAAAAGATTCCACAATACCTATATTATTAAAATATTTCTTAAATACTATGGATCTAAGTCCTTTGATTAAAGGATCAACAATCATCAAATTAGCTAATGTATCCAATCTTAATGTCACATTTCTTCATTGAGTTTCTAATTATAAGTTATTTGATTTCTATATGCTTAAACCCTACTCTAACTTGTATTGTTCTTTGAAAAGAATATGATAGCCTTATTATCACAATAAATTTAAAGTGGTTTAAAATGGAATCTATCACTTAAAGTGTTAAAATGGGTCATGACATAATAACCCGATATGTAAAACACATAAAATTTCCATGGTAGGGTTGAGCCTTAACAGGCTCATACAAGTAACTAGGTTGACACATTCATAACATTGTTTAAAATGGGTCATGCAATGGCTTGACCTGCTAACCCGTTATGATCGGTTTAATTTTATGGATCGTGTAGGATCATATCAATCCGACCTAAACTATTTATGACCCATGTGTTTATAATAATATTAAAGGTTAATATAGTCATTTGATTAAAATAAATAAAAAATAAAAAAATAAATTGACAAAAAAGACCATATATAAAAGAACAAACCAAAGAAAGTACTAAGGGTTAAAAAGTTTAAAAAAAAAAAAAAAGATTATGCTTTCATCCCTTGTTAGGGCATAAGCAGATTAAGAAAAGAATTTATTTGAAAAAGAGAATTAAGGAAGAGGAGCGACAACTTGATTATGTCTTTACATTAAATTGTATATTTTAGTCCTTTATCAATTGTTTTTAGTCATTGATTTCGATAGCAATTTGGATGTTGAGGTTTTCAAAATTTAGTCTAGTAATCTTAATAAAGTAAATATATTTAAGGCGATTGGGTGTCACTATATCTATTATATTTTTTCTTTCTTTGTAGCATATTTACTTCTTACACTAGTTTTGATGTTATGGGAAAGTTCTTAGTGAAAACCAATTATGTATGACCTTTAGCTATTGTTATGATATCATTATATGACCTATTGATATGGTTATGATATCTAAGGGCATTTTGCTATTTATGTTCATCTTGACAGTCTTTCATTTTATCTTTATCCTTTTTGTCTCTTCAAGTGGTTATGATTCATCATTTGTTTTGGAATTATTTGATTTATAAACATTACCTTTGCAACAAGTTGAGAGTTTTACTTTGCTCTAATATATAGTACTATTAATATTTCTTATGTAGATGTGGTTATGCTTCTGAAGGCATGAACTTGTTATTGGAGTTATAAATTTTTAGACACTAATGTAAATTTTATCAGCTCATCCTTATCTGAATCTGCTTAGGTATATGTTGGATATTCATTTTTTCTACTGGCATTTTCAATTGTGGATTCTAGTTAGAAAGATTGCATAGCCAAAACTATTAGAATTGAGAGTTTACTTAGAGTGTTGACTATGTTTTTGCTTTAAGTTAACAGTTGTGTCATTTTGTTTTTAAAAAAATTCTATAAATAATAATAGCTAATTGTAAGTGAGAATATTTTATTTATAAGTTTCCAAGTGTGTGGCTATGGTTGGTTGAACTAAAACTTCTAGACATGTTATTGAAAGAGTAATCATTGCTTTTTTGTATATAAATATATAAAAATAATAGAAGAAGAAAGAAGTTATATTCCAAGTTTTTCTTTCCTTTGCTTAAATTTTCTATTATTGTCATTGTTTCAGTATTTTTTTGGTTTTGTTTCAAGCATCTGTAATCTTACTTTTGTTGTTTCAAGCATCTGTAATCTTACTTTTGTTGTTTCAATTCTTGTTAATTTGTTATTACTTTTTTAGTCTTCACTTTCTTGTTCATTTTTTGTTTCTGTCAAAATGAGTTTATTAGCTTTGAGTTCTTTTATTTTACTTGATTTGATTCATTTTTTTTATTTACTTTTTAGGCAGATGATGAGATTATGGAGTTAGAAGATGTTACTGCTAGAGTGGAATGAAAGAAGCCAAAAAGGGTCAAAGAATTATCGTCGACTGTATAAAAGCATTCTGAGCTAGTTGAAAGGAAGAATAAGAAAAAAAAGTGCAAGTTGCAAGGCTTATGGCAAGGTATATATAGCAGACTGTAATATACCTGGGCATTTTAAAAGAGATACTAGAGATATAGGTCGGAGTTTAATTTCTTAAAGCAATGGGTCTATTGTGAATTATTCAAAATTTGATGTTGATGAGTTTAAAGAATTGATTGTTATTATTATTATTATGCATGATTTGCCACTTTAGTTTGTTGAGTGGGTAGAGATGAGAAATTTATTGTGTTCTTTAAGACTTGATTTGCATATCATAGCAAAGTTATAAGTTAGATTGTGTGAAGATTTTTAATAGGGAAAATGTTAAAATAAAATCTATATTAAAGTCTACATTGGAAAGGATATGCTTAACTTCTTATGGTTGGTCTTCTGTGATTGTTAATAGATATATTTACTTAATTGGACACTTTATTGATAAAGATTGGTAGTTGTAAAAGAGGATATTAAATTTTATTACATGCCTCCTCGTCATACTGGGGTGGCTTTGTGTGGAAAAATCATAATTTCTTATGTGGTTGGTAAATTGATACCAGAATATTTTTTGTTACTATGGATAATGCAACTGCCAATAATATGTGTGATATATGTCAAAAAATCTTTTGGTTGTGAAAAGAAGACTTTTGAATGAAGGATATTTTTATCATATGAGATGCTCTACTCACGTCTTGAACTTGATAGTTCAAGATGGCTTGAAAGAGGTTGATGACTGAGTTGTACGAAGTAGAGAATGTATTAAATATGTGAAGGAATCTCAAGTAAGGGAAATTGAATTTTTAGAGTGTGTTGGTCTTTGCGCTTTAGATTTGAGAAAATGTCTTAGACAAGATGTGCCTACCAGGTGGAATCAACATATTTGATGTTGGATAATGTTTTATATTATCAAAATGCTTTTATGCATCTTTAAATGAGTGACTTTAATTTTAATCATTGTCCATCCTTTGATAAATGGGCAAAGGCACAAAAGATTTATAAGTTTTTACAAGTTTTTTTAAAATGATATTACTTGTTCATTTTCTAGAATTAAATATCCAACAATAAATATGTTTTTTTGTTTTTCATATCTAGGGTTTACTACACATTTAACTTTGAAAGAGAGCATGTGTAGTGAAGATGTGCACATGAAATCAATGGCAGAATTGATGTTTAGAAATTCAAAAGTATTGATTTGAATATAGCAAAACATTGCTATTATTGTGATTTTAGATCTTTAAGTGCAAGTTGCATTTTTTGGGGTGGTATTATAAGAAACTTTATGGTGATGAAGGATTAGTTAAGGCTATGAAAGTTAAAAATGACTTATTTTTTTTTGTGTTCTTAGTATGTTAATGTTGACAATTAGAGTGGTGACACAAATAGTAGAACTTTTGGTATCAAATCCATGCAAACAATAGAAGTTGATGCAATTAACGACTAAAGATGTATTAAAGGTACTATTTTTCTTTATTTTATTCATATCTAAAATAGAAAAAAATATTTTTTCATTTATTTAGCATTTCAAACTCTAAAATTTATTTAGAATTGAAAAACATTATATTTTTTTAGTTCTTTTATATATTTATATATGAAAGAACTAAAATTTGTCATTTTTATGTTCTTATAAGAGTTTGACTCTTTTGAATGTGATGATATTGTTTCTCAAAAGAGTTACGAGCTATTTAATAACCCATTGCAACACTTAAATTTGAAATTTTAAGCATTTAATATTTTAAATGTATTTGATAATTTTATTTATCTATTACTTAAAAAGTTAAGTTCAGTTAGAATTTTTTAAAATAATAAGTCATAATTTTTAAGTTGAAATTATCACTTAACACACTCAGTTAACAAATACAAAAATATTTTTATCAAAATGACCTATATACCCTTAATAACTTAACAAATTTTCCTTTTAAAAACAAACTCTTTCTCCATACTTTTATTTATAGCTCTGAAGATACAAATACTGCTGGAAGATCTAAACAAGAAATTAAAGTATACTTCTAATTATTATTTTTTTAATGATTTTGTTAGACATATAAAACTAGCTAGTTGTTATATCATAATTACATATTCTTATTGTTTCACGTCAAAAAAATAAAAAATTTTAACGATTTTCTCATGATTTTGTTTTAAATTTGATGAATAAACTCATCTTGCTTTTACATTTGAACCAAATTTATTAATTTTATTTAGTGAATTTTGGATTAAACTATGCAAAATCCATATAATCTTTCTTAATGTCATTGATTGACTCGATTAGGATTTACTAGTAATTATGAATTTCATCAATTCATTCCCTTTTCTTTTCTTTTTTTTTTTCTTCTTATTTTGTTTGATTTCTTGTTAATTGGGATTTGATGGGTTTTAGGTTTTAAACATATCTACATAATCTGAAGTATTTAAATTTATGTAAGAATCAAAATAATACAAGAAAGAGATATGTTGATCTCGATTATACTAATAAATTCTTAATTTGACTTGGAATAGTATTGGTGAATTTTGAGTTTTTATATTTAAGATGGCCTTTAGTTTGAGAGTTGGTGTTGTATTCTTTTACTTCCAGTATTCGTATTCTTGAACTGCTCTTTGTATTTCCCTCTTTATGCTTGTAACACCTTGTGTTGGCATTCAAATTTGTCAATATATATATATATATATATATATATATATATATATATATAT
>CATIWR010485702.1:0-12003 GCA_949677035.1 Omphalea diandra | reverse complement strand
TAATCTT
Organism: Omphalea diandra; assembly: GCA_949677035.1. Taxonomy (NCBI): domain Eukaryota; kingdom Viridiplantae; phylum Streptophyta; class Magnoliopsida; order Malpighiales; family Euphorbiaceae; genus Omphalea; species Omphalea diandra. Next base: position 11,996 of record CATIWR010485702.1, on the reverse strand, counting down.
TCATTTTTGTGAGCATCCTCCATAATCAAAAGTTCAAATCTACCGCCAATTCAACCCCTCCCCCTTCTTGGTGCACTAGGGCCAACAAAAGGAATTAATTTAATTAGCATGAATCTAACCTTTTGAATTTCTATTTCAATCAATTTTCTTTGCAAAACCCTAAAATCAGAGCAATCAAAACATTTTTCTTTTATTTTCTTTTTCTTTTCATTATTTTTTAAATTATTTTTAACCTTTTTATGTGAAAGCAAACATTAGTAATGAGTGCCCTCGATTACTCAGCATAAAATATATTTAAAATGCTTTAGGATACTCATAAATTGTCAATAGTTTAACGCGAAGATAAACACTGTAATGAATATCCCCAAATACTAAGCACCAACATAAATGAGTAGAATTTGTCTTCTTTTTTTTTTTTCATAATTTACTCAAAAAGTGGTTCTCATTCTCATGCCAACTTAATTAAAATCCTTCAATAAAATGGCAAAGGAAAATTAAAAATGTTCAATGTAAAATTAATATGGTGCAAACAGAGAAAGGGTTAAGGCTCAACTTGGTTTTTCAAAGGAAATAACATGAAGGTAGGCTTTCAATGGAATTAAAGGGCTAACTTATATACCCTTTTTGCTTTTTAACACATGAAGTGATTAATTATGGTCTCAGAATGCATAAGAAAGTAAGTTCTAGAATATGCAACCTAAGTTTGACAACACTCAACAAAAACAAAATAGAGCAATAAGGAATATCATGCTCATAGGCTTAAAAGCTCACGATTAAGGCTCACTTGTATTGAATTTTCCATATTGTTCATTTAAATTAATTATCAAATCAAAGAACCACTCAACTAAAGTAAAAAGGATTCGTGTAATTATGGTTTCATCTTTTCTAGTAATATTTTCCCAAACACAAAGTTCATGATAACTTAAAATCATTCAAAAACCAACACAAAAGAGAAGAATTTCTCAAAGAAAATATTATCAATCAAGGATAAAATTTTGCCTAAGTCTAAGCATTTACCAAACATACAAAACTTCCACCACATTTAAAAGATACATTGTCCCCAATGTAGCAAAAAAAAAAAGGAAAAAGAAAAGAAAATAGAAGAAATAAAATTAAAAATTAAAAAGTAAACTAAAAAAGCTTCCCTAAAATTATAGAAGAAGACTATAGAGATGGTAGAAATAGTGGCTAAATTGCACAAATGCTAAATAGGTTGTGAAATTTTGCTCCAACTCATAAATGCGATGCTTCATACGCTGAAGGTAAGCATCGATGTCAGCTGAATGAGGCGTAGCATATTTAGATGGATGATCACCATAACTAATCTCGTATTCAATAGTGGTAGTGCAAAAGCACTTTTGGTGGTGCACCAATGGTGCAAATGAAGGACTTGAAGTTGCAAAACTAAAAACATCATTTTGCTTTACAATAACCCCCATGTAATCTAGATAAACCATGTTTAGGGGTTCCATTACACAAGCTACATGCATATCAGTAGAGTCAATATCAAACAACTTCAAATTTAAAGCAAAATGAGTAATAAAAGACTCAATAATAATTAATGGTCTATTTTTGGTGGCTATTATGTCAAATTTGGTTGCAAACCAAGAATCTAACATAACCTTAATCTTAATTATCATTTAACATATAAAATAGAATTCAATTTTGCCAAGAGTCTGAGAACTATCTCTTCAACCCTAAAAATAAAATGCCAAATATATCTAAGAACTAGGTCATGAAGAAATGAACTCTTTGATTGACTTAGGTCATACTTAGTTGTATCTACAAACAAAGATTGCCATAGAGAATATGGCCTAAAATCATCATTAAATTTGCAACTAGAGCTATGATATGTAGTGGTTTATGCAAAAGCTTCATTAACAAACCTAAGAGTAATATTAAATTCAGAAATGGACATGACAAATTGCTTGCCTAACAAAGAATTTGAATAATTTTAGGTGTTTATAAAAGTGAGATAATAGGTTTTGTGAAGTGGAAAGTGACATGGAACTTTCTAGTCAATTCAATGTATATAGGGCATTACACTCCAAAGTTTGTTTACCAACCAATATTTACAATTAATTAATCAAAATGTTCCTTGATAGACAAAAATTCAATAGTGGGATAATGAACATACTTACAAGGAATGATTTTGTGGGTGCAAAATTACTCATACCTATATTGGGCCTCTTTATTCTTAAACTCCAAATTCCCACCAAGCATTGAGTTTGAAAAAAGTAAAACAAATTTACTTTTGCTGATTTGAGATTGTTGGCATGGAGGAGGCTCAATGATTAGTGTTTTGGTTCATTTGGTAGTTGATTTCAATCTCACCATGGTGATAGTTGAAAAATATGAAAAATTGAGGTGTTTGGGTTGCAGAACTAAATAGTTCTTCTACATTTTTTTTGACATAATAATAAAAATAAAGGAAATAAAAAATGATAGGGAAGGAAAACCTAGTGAACCAAATGGGTGTTGGTTTAGTATGTTTATGGGTTTTTTTGATAAAGATCTAAATAAATAATAATAATAATAATAATAATAATAATAATAATATATGGGAGTAGGGACCTTTGTTAACTGGCAAAGCAAGTTGGAGGGGCTTGGCTAATAAGGAAGTGACACCAGCTGATAAAGAGAATGTTGATAATGAAGGATGGTCGAGAAAGTGATGAGGTTGGCGTGGAGATGAGCAGATCAAGGATGGGAAGAAAGATTTTGGTTGATTGGTATAGATCAAGGTGTAATAGGGATGGAGGAAATACAAAAATAGGGCAATGGCATGCTAGATATGTTGTAAATCTAGATTGGTACAGTGGAGTTCGACTAAGAAAGATGATGAGATCGGCAACTTTATGGCTTTAGTGAGGAAAGATTAATGCCAAGAGGGATGGATCAAGTTGGCTGGTGTGAGATCTAAAGCAGATCGGACTAAAGAAAATGAGGGGTAGCATTTGGTGTTAAAAAAAGGAGGGTGATGTTAACCATATTGAAGATGATCAAAGAAGAAGACCGGAGAAGAAAGAGGTGGTCGGCTATGTAGATGAGCTAGAGAGAGAAACACGTAAAAAATTCAAATAAAAAAATAGAAATAGCTAAAGTAAACATTTTGGCAGAAGATTTGTGTAAAAAGCCTGTGGGCACATCTTATTATTATAAAGAAATTTACAATAAGTCATGGGCACACCATATGCTTGTTAAAGATTTAATAAGACAGACCATGGGCATGGCTTATTCTGACTAATAAACAAGACATTAAAAAAAATACAAGATTTTGTGCAATAGGTCGTGGGCACGGCTTAAACAGACAAGTGAATGTTTACACAGAGGCAATAAGCCATTGACGCACCTTATAAAAAATGAATATTTGACTAAAAATTTTATGTTTTTGAAATTAATTTAAAAAATGCCTAAAAATTAAAATTGTAATAAAATAAAATAATTAAAATGCCATGAAAATAAAAAAAATTGTAAAAAAATAAAATAAAAGTATGAAATTATAAATGTAAAAATATCGGGTTACCTCTCAACAAGCACTTTTTTAAGTCATTAGTTTGACTTCACTCCTTATTTATTTTTATGGATTTTGTAATAAAACAAATGTCTCATAGCAGATGAGTTGCTCCCCTTTGATATAGTGCTTTAAGTAATGTTTGTTGGCTTAAACATGCTTCCATTGCTATTATATAATTCAATCGCACCATGACGAAACACCTTAGTAACCATAAATGGTCCACTCCATCTAATTTGTAATTTCCTAGAAAATAATTTGAAATGAGAATTAAAGAGAATAATTGTATTGCCTTCATAGAATTCTTTCTTTATATTGTGCGCATCATGCCATGCCTTAGTTCTTTCTTCATAAAATCGAGCATTCTTATACGTAAAATTTCCCCATTCTTCTAATTCATTGAGTTGGAATTTCCTTTTACCACTTGCATTTTCCAAATCCAAATTCAAGAGTTTTATTGCCCAATCAGCTTTATGTTCTAACTCCACAAATAAGTGAGAAGCCTTACCAAAGCATAATAGATATGGAGACATAACAATTAGAGTTTTGAAAGCAGTTTGACAAACTCATAACGTATCATTTAATTTCAACGACTAATATTTCCTTGAAGCACTAACTATCTTGTCTAAAATATATTTTATTTCTCTATTAGAAACCTTTACTTGTCCACTACTTTGAGGGTGGTAAGGGGTAACAATTCTACGTGGAACACCATATTTGTTTAACAATTGCTCAAATTGTTTATTACAAAAATGTTTTCCCCCATCACTTTTGATAGCTCTAGGTGAACCAAAATGGGTGAATATGATTTTTTTTAGAAATTTGACAATTACCCAAGTATCATTCCTTGGATATGCACAAGTTTCCACCCATTTACTCACAAAATCTACAACCACGAGTATAATTATTAATAGATTTTGGAAAAGGCCCTATTAAATTAATGCCCTAAACATCAAAGATTTCATAATAAGTATGTTATCAAAAGCTTCTCATGACATTGAGAGATATTACATATTCGTTGGTAATGATCATAAGCACTAACATAAGAATGAACATCTTTGAAGAGTGTAGGCCATTAAAAACCACTTTGAAGAATTTTGTAACTATTTTTAATGATTCATGATGACCTCCCACATCCTTATCATGGAAAAACTTATTATACTTTGGATTTCATCCTTGGGAACACATTGTCTTATCATTCCATCTCCACAAATTTTATAGAGGTAAGGTTCATCCCACAAGTAGTGCTTTACATTGGAGAAAAATTTTCTTCTTTTATTGATATGTGAAGCAGGATGGAACAAATTTTCCACCAAAAAATTAGTAAACTTAGCAAACTAAGGTTCTTTGTTAGTGTTGACAACATACAATTGCTCATCAGGAAATTCATCATGCAATGGAAAAATCATGCATATTCTCTACATAGTTTTCATCAAGCCTTGATAGATGATCAGCTAATATATTTTCATTACCCTTTTTATCTTTGATTTTTAGGTCAAATTCTTATAGCAATAAAATCCATCTCAACAACCTACGTTTTGTATCCTTTTAGCAAGTAAATATCTTAAAGTATAATGATTAATAAACATAGTGACTTTAGACAATAACAAATAAGATTGAAATTTTTTAATAGTAAATACTACTATAACTAATTCCTTCTTGATGGTGAAATAATTTCTTTGTGTGTCATTGATGATCCTATTGCATAATAAATGGTATGAAATTTCTCATCTTTTTGTACCCTATAACTGCATCATTACTTGCATCACACATGTTTTAATTGGAAGATCCCATACAAAAGTTGAAACAATGGCGGCTTGAATCAATTTTTCCTTGAGAGTGTTGAATGCATGCAAATAATTATCATCAAATTCAAATGGTACATCTTTAAACAAAAGATTCGTCAAAGGGTTGGCTATTTTAGAAAGTCTTTAATGAACCTTCTATAAAAACTTGCATGACCAAGAAAACTCCTAACTTCTTTTAAAGATTTAGATAGAGGAAGCTTATCAATTAGTTCCACCTTAGCCTTATCTACCTCAATGCCTTGAGATGACACTTTATGCCTTAGAACTATTCCTTCCTTAACCATGAAATGACATTTTCCTAATTGAAAACAAGGTTAGATTCCTCACGCCTTTTAAGTATTTTTTTTCTAAATTATGCAAACATGCATCAAATGATGATCCATTAATGGAGAAATCATCCATGAATACTTCCATAAAGTTATCAACAAAATCACCAAACAATGATATTATGCAACATTGAAATGTAGTTGGTGCATCACATTATCTAAATGGCATCCTCTTAAATGCAAATGTTCCATATACACAAGTAAAAGTGGTTTTTTCTTAATCTTCAAATGCAATGGCTATTTGAAGTTATCCAAAATACCCATCCAAGAAACAATAAAACTCATGCCCTATAATTTTTTCAACCATTTTATTAAAAAGGGAGAAGGGAAGTGATCTAATGGCTTTATTTAATTTTCTATACCCTCCAACCAGTTATTGTTCTAGTGGGAATCAATTCATTATTTTCATTTAACACAATAGTGATCCCACCTTTTTGTTGTACGACTTGAACAAGACTTACCCATGATGAATTAGAGATAGGATAGATAATACGTCCTTCGACCCATTTAAAAATTTTTTTTCTTTACTTGTATTTAGGATTTAACCTTCTTTATGGTTGAGCTTTAGGTTTGAATCCATCCTACATCAAAATTTTATGCATGCAAACCAAAGGACTTATTCATTTTATGTTAGCAATGCTCTATCTAATAATTAGGATGTGTCCCTTAAACACCCTTTTTTAACTTTTCTTTTTTCGGATCTGTCAAATTAGAAGAAACAATCATAGGTAAGGTTGAATTTTCTCATATATATATATATATATATATATATATATATATTAAATGAAGAGGTAAATGCTTAAGTTTCAAAGTTAAAGGTATTTTAATAGAAGATCATAATTGTTTAATAAGAGTTGGTTCCTCCAAAGGTAAAAATTTCCTTTGCTTGAATCCTTCTTGTCCCACCTCCAAATAATTAAGTGTCTCTATATGTTCTTCATCAATGACTTATGCATCATCATAAGAATTAAGAAAGACATTCTCTAAAGGATCTTTTAAGCTAAATGTATTTGCTACATTTGCAAAAACATCAATGCAATCAATCATATTTATTTCATGTTTAATTGTGTCAGGATGTTTCATATATTTAAACACATTAAAAATTACTTCCTCTTCATTTACTTTAAAAGTAAGTAAACCTTATTGTACATCAATCTAAGCATTACCAGTAGCAAGAAAAGGTCTGCCTAGAATCAAAGGCATTGCTCTTTCCTATATATCCAACATAATAAAATCAATAGGTATAATAAATTTGTCCACCTGAACTAAAACATCTTCTATTATTCCTCTAGGATATTTAATACTTTTATCATCTAGTTACAAAGTAATAGTAGTGGTTGTAAATTCATGAATCCAAGTTTTTCAAAAATTGAGTATGGCATCAAGTTCACACTAGCACCTAGATCACATAAAGATTTCTCAAATTCAGTGTCTCTTATAGTGCAAGGGATAGAAAAACTCCCTAGATCTTTGAGTTCTAGAGGCAACTTATTTAATAGAATTATTGAACACTTTTCATTATGCTTTACCATCTCATGTTCTTCTATATTTGTTAAAAATCACATTCTTTAAAAATTTGGCATAACTTGGCATTTATGGAAGTGCATCAAGAAGAGGAATATTCACAAGTACCTTTCTAAACACCTTTAATAATTTCTCAAATTATTTATCCAATTTAGCTTCCAAAACTCTTTTAGGATAAGGAATAGGAAGTTGAATAACATCTAAATTAAGTTTAGGTGTACTCTCGGTGGTTTCCATGGATGAATCATCAACCTTATCATGTTTCTCTTTCTTTTCCCTTTCAATTTCAATTATTTCTCCACTTCATGAAGTGATAGCACTTACATGTTCTTTTGGATTCTTTTTGATATTGATAGGAAGTTGACCTTCCCTTCTTTCAGACATCTTATTAACCAATTGTCCCACTTGAACTTCTAAGTTCCTTATAGATGTCTCATGGTTTTGAAATTTTAATTTAGTGCTATTGATGAACTTGGTAATTAAATCCACCAAATTGTCCTTCTTTTCTTATAATGGTGGTTATTATTGAAACCCAAGATGTGATTTCGGTTAGTTGTTATTCCAAGAAAAATTTGGATGGCCTATCCACCTTAGATTATATGTATTTAAATAAGGGTTAAAATTCGACTTGCCAATATGAGAAATAAAGTTAGCACTTTCATGATTAGAAACAAAAGGATTTTCTATTTGACACTGAGAGCTTGGATGTCTCATTTGGCCAAGTAAGTTACATGGTTCAAAAGTTACAACATTCATTACTGTAGTACCAAGATTATCTAATTTTGTATTTACAAAAACAATTTTAGCAGATAAAGCAGTAAAAGAATCAATATTGTGTACTCCATGTCCCCTATGATAAGTTCTATCATTATTCCATTGATAACTATTAGAATTCATCTGCTCTACTAGCTTAAAAAGAGATTTTTTTTGTAATTATGCCACCTATAATTACATCGATAATCGATCGATTAGATGGAGTAACACCATTATAAAAAGTTTAAATTTGAAGCCAAATTGGTATTCCATGATAAGGACACTTCCTAAGCATTTCCTTGAATCTCTCCTAAGCTTCATATAATGTCTCTCTCTCTAATTGAAAAAAAAGTGGTCTATCATTTATTAATTTAGTTATTTTAGAAGGAGGAAAATACTTAGCTAAAAATTTTCAGTCAAATTAGCCCAAGTAGTGATACTATTTGAAGGAAGTGAATTAAGCCAATCCTTAGCCTAATCTCGCAATGAACAAGGGAAAAGCCTAAGTCTAATAGTCTCATCACTAAATCCATTGTGCTTGAAGGTGTTGTAAATCTACATTAGGATCATTACTTAGTAACCCACTAAATTGGATACTGGTTTGAATCATCTAGATGATTTCTAGCTTAATTTCAAAGTTGTTGGCTTGGACTATCGGCTTACTAATGCTAGAAGTAACTCGATCAATTATTGGACAAGTAGAGTCCAAAAGAGTCCAATTGACATTTGCTGGATCATATCTTTAACTTGCTCTTACTTTTTACCTTTGTTTGCCCTTTAGCGTGTATGGAAAGTTCTTTCTATTTTTGGATTAAATTCTAGTGGCTCCTCACCATAAGTGGGGGTCATGCACCAATGAACTTGAACAAGCAAGAATTAAAAACTAAATTTAAAATAGAAAAATCCAAATTAACCAAGATTAACAAGTCTAATGTTATTTTAGAATTAAATCCTTAACAACAATGCTAAAAACTTAATAGTTGATATTTAAATGATCCTAGCAAGTGCACTAGTTATCAAGTCATAAAGAATATCATTCCCATGAGGATATAATATTAAAACTATAGTCAACCTATGATTATTTGGCCAACCAAATTTTAGAGAACAATTAAACTACAAAAATTCAAAATAAATAAACTATTTAAATTCAAAGACTAAAGGAAAATGAAAGGAAAGCAATAATTAATTAAAGTTGTAACAATCAAATTTAAAAAGCTAAGACTATTGGTTCACCGAATCACTCCAATAGATTTCAATTTATTAAATTCATCTAAGATAATTTATTACTTTCATAAGCTGAGATTTGTCCCATAATTGCTCGATATTCTCTCTCGATATATATTAATTCTACTCCTATCAAGTAACCCTCAGATCCCTTTTATAGAGTTCTTGAGATAGAAAACACATTAAACTCTGTGAAAACTAGTAAAATCAGATGAATCATATATATATATTCCTATATACCATTCAATTCACATCATGAATTATTTGATCAATTATGCAAAATATTTCCCAATTCATTCATATAAAATAAATCAATCAAGAGGTAGTCAAACTCTCAACAGCATTTAGCACAATAATTCATGGACAATATGAAAATAAGAATATATTGATTAGATAAAATAAAAAAAAATCCATTGTTATGAGAAGGCTTCTCACAACCTTAACTACAAGGAAATTAGCTCATAAATAAGAAAAGAAAACTAAAAAGAATAAGAAGAAATATACTCATGAGTTCACGATGAAAGAGAAGATTATCTTTAATTAAGGTTGGTTGCCCTTTCCCCTTTGCTTTCCACATTTTTCCTCCTTTTCCATATAAGAAAGGAGACTCCCATCTATAGCACAACAATCTCTATAAAAAATCTTCCAAAAATCCCTATAGAAATTGGCTTCCTAATTGGTTTTAGACAATATCAAAAGAAGATTTAAATCTAAGGTAAATCTCCTAAGTCAAATATCCTAAATAAGATAAGATCTATTATAAAAAAAAAAAAATCAAGTTGAAAAGTAGTTCCTTATTCTTCTAAATTAGTCAGCCAAAGATTGACAAGCCACGCTCATGCCCTATCATAACAAGTCTTCTGCTACAAACTACACTTCACTTTTTTTTGCCTTAAAATTGAAGAATCTTGCAATTGATGTCTAATCTCCTCTTTTCAACCTTAATGCACTTGAAATATTAAATTTAAATTTCTTAAATATAAAATTCAATTAAAGTCAGAAATTAAGCACACAATATGAGAAAATTAATTAGAAATTAATCACACAATATGAGAAAATCATCACATTTAAAATATTCACTTTTACACCTTATCACTAATGAATAATAAGGTATCTAAGCAAAAAGTTTCCTAGTTAAACCAAGATTCAAAATCTTAATATCTTTGATTAAAAAATCCTAATCTAATTTGGACTCCTACACAATTGATCAACTCCTAACTTTTAATAGTCATCTTCCTCATCATATGAAGGCTACAACTAGCTATGGTAGTCAGTCATGAAGATGTCTTACTTGAAAATATTTAATTTCTCATAAAATTCAATCAAGCTAAATTTTGTTTTGAAGGTAATCAACCCTTATTTTCATTTAACCTTTTTGAAAGCAACCAAATGTGTTTTGCCTCCACTTTTTGGTCTTAGAATACCTTCTATAACCATCATGAATGATGACAAAGTACTTACATATTGTTCTCCTGAAAATCAATACAAACTTGGATCCAAACATTCATATAATTTCAAATCAAATAAAATGCTAATTATATTATGTCTTACAAACTCAATTGGATTTTGCTTGTTATAACTAATTTGAAAAATTAATATAGTTCTAAATCATATTTAGACTAGTAAGAACAAAGTCCTAAAATAAAATTGCAAAGTAAGAACAAAACAATTCTCCTGAAGAACCTAAAAATACAAGATGAACCAAGAAGAGAAAAGTGCATTTGACCAAAAAGGGATTTTTATTCTCGAAAACCATAATTAAATTCAACTTTGTAATTCACACACCCATAAGAAATCTCAAAATGCAACAAATAAAATTCAAGTCAAACCTTTGGTAAACCCTTATCCTAATTCACATACCCTTAATGCTAGTTTTCATGTTTAGGCTAACCCAAGTCCTAACCATGACTTAAACAACTTATAATGGTCTTTGACTACTCCTTAAGACCCTTTATAATAATTATAAATAACCCTAGGTTATGATGGCAGTCCTTTCATAGCAAGTCAACCTATACCAAATCAAATGAGCATAAGGCTCCTAGTTTAAAAGCTATTTTCTCTCATTTGCATAATCAATTAGTTATGGACAATTAAAATGCCTTTTTCTCCATCTAAACTAATGTTTACATATCCAAAATCACTATTTAAAATTATATAACTGATTTTAACAAACATAATTCAATAACAAAAATAATTGAAGTTCAAAAACCCTAAACTACGCAATTCACAAATTAGGCTTTTCTAAATAAAATTTTTAGTTGTTTTCTACTTTCAATTTTAAATTAAACTCTACAATGCTGATATAACATCATGAAAACATAAAAAGATATTGAAAAAGTACATGAAATTTGAAAATACAAAATTTAGGGCAAAACCATAAGTCACATGAACCCTTTCATACATGTCTGAATTCAACTAGGTGATCCCATACCTAATCCATCTTTTTCTTCCATAAAATAATTTAATGGTTTCTAACATCTTAGAAGTAATTATTCTAGGATGATTTTATTAAAATCATATTAAAGCTTACAAACTTTGAATTTAAGCATATAAATATGCAATAATAATTTATTGAAGACAATAATTAAGGCTAAATATGGTTGAAATTAGTTTTGAACCAAAAAAAATTAATAAAAGAATTAAAATCATACTAAAATAGGATCGCCAATTATTAAAAACAGTCATAGTATATATTAAAAATAGAATCACTAATAACAATAATAATAATAATAATAATAATAATAATAATAATAATAATAATATTATTATTATTATTATTATTATTATTATTATTATTATTATTATTATTATTATTATTATTATTATTATTATTATTATTATTATTAT
>CATIWR010485658.1:0-17304 GCA_949677035.1 Omphalea diandra | reverse complement strand
GGTTGCTGAGAGATGTCAACCTTCTATAATTTTCTTTGATGAGATAGATGGCTTAGCACCTTGTCGTACAAGGCAGCAGGATCAGACTCACAGTTCAGTTGTTTCCACATTGCTTGCTTTGATGGATGGTTTAAAATCCCGGGGTTCGGTAGTGGTGATAGGTGCAACAAATCAACCTGAAGCTGTTGATCCAGCATTACGTAGACCTGGGAGATTTGATAGGGAAATTTACTTTCCACTGCCATCAGTTGAGGACAGGGCCGCCATACTCTCACTTCACACAAAAAGATGGCCAAAACCGGTTAGTGGATCTTTGCTAAAGTGGGTTGCAAGAAAAACTGTTGGCTTTGCTGGTGCTGATCTGCAGGCCCTTTGTACTCAAGCTGCCATTATTGCACTGAAGAGGAATTTCCCTTTGCAAGAAGTTTTATCTGCTGCTGGAGAAAAAGATCGTGGTGCTAATCGCATTCCTCTTCCAGCTTTTGTGGTGGAAGAGAGAGATTGGTTAGAGGCTTTAGCATGCGCTCCACCTCCCTGCTCTCGCAGGGAAGCAGGCATAGCTGCTCATGATTTATTTTCTTCGCCTCTTCCCATTCACCTCATTCCTGCTTTGCTGCTACCACTATCCAAGTTGCTTGTTTCTCTGTATCTTGATGAACACCTATGGCTGCCTCCTCCTCTTTCTAAAGCTGTTATTATGGTTAAAAGTGTGATAGTTGCTTCTTTAGACAAGAAGAATCTTCCTAGTGACCAGTGGTGGTGCCATGTTGATCGTTTGCTTGAAGAAGCAGAAGTTGCCAAGGAACTACAGAGGAGGCTTTCATCTACTGGCATATTAATTGGAGAGGCTAGCTATGCTGGTGCCGATGGCTATACTGATGAAAATAATGATGATAGTGTTAAGTTTGAACCTTCCGCAAAGCATAATTGGGGCATGAACTTTAGTTTCTCTGAAAGAATGTTTGCATCAGGAAAGAAATCAGGATACCGGGTATTAATTGCTGGGAGTCCAAGATCTGGACAAAGACAACTTGCTTCTTGCATACTACACTGCTTTGTCGGGAATATTGAAGTTCAGAAGGTTGATCTGGCTACAGTTTCACAAGAAGGGCAGGGTGATATGGTCCTAGGAATTTCACGGATATTGAGTATGCCCTGTTTCTCTCCCTCTCCCTAGCTGCTTCAGAGTTTCAAGTATTCTATCACATTCATTTTCTATGGACGAATCTTCTGTTGTCTTTTTTATCAATATATGAGTTTTTTTAATTTGTCTATTAAAAGATGGCTGAAGTCTTAGTGACTTCATACATGCTAAATTTTTCAGCCAACTTGGTCGAAGTTAAAGTTTTCTTTAGATGCGAAACATTGTTCAGGTAAAGGATTTTTGTAGTCTCTTCAATCTATAGAGCTGTATATAAAGACATAGCATTGGATAGTATGTGGTTAGATAAACACATATAGTATCCCTAGCCTCAACCTAAGAATATCTTAATTGTAAAAACTTTGGTTAGAATCACTCAGGGAGTCTTAGAGCTATTGAGAATCTCTGAGTTGATCTCTTTAAATTGAAAGTGTTGTGGGTTTGCATGATTTGGAGAACTATGTCCAAAAAACAAAGAAATTTAGTGTACATCCTTGACTACTTTAACGTTCATATTTATAGATGGAAGTATTATTAATAGTATTGTTGTTATTGTCCACTTACTACCTTCATGCTATTGAACTTTTGGGATATTGAAAATTTCTTCTGAGACATGTTGATCTTCATGAGATTAGGGTTTATTAGAAGTTAAGGCTTATTTACACAAATTTGCTACCAATGCTTGAATGATCATGTACGAGTCCTTACATCTATCTGTGACTGTGGCAGTGAAATGTGCTAGCTTGCAGTCATTCATGATATTCATGCCAAGAATCGATTTATGGGCTGTTGAGACATGTCAGCAGGATGTTGAAGAGAGTGATTCATCTTCAACTGACCATCAACACCATCAACTTTCTGAGAAAAAGAAAATTTTTTCCACTCCCATGCAAGTTGTTGAAAAGCAAAAAGAGTTCTTTGCACATGAATGCAGAGCGTCTGAAATGGCAGAGATGCCAAGTGCCACCCTAATTGCATCACATGCTTGGAGCTCATTTGTTGAGCAGGTGGACTCTATATCTGTATCGAAATCCTTGATAATTCTGGTATGTTGATTTTCTGGATGTTTTAGTTGCAATTTTTTTCCTGATAATCAAAAGCTTTGTTTACCTTACAGGTATAATTAGTCTAGTTTGAACTTCTTTTGAAAATCAAGTGCTTGATTAATGGATATAGTTAGGCTGTCTGTCTTAATGAATCTGTTGCTTTTCACTATTATGTTCTTAGGCTGTGAGGAAAAATGGGGATGCAACTGAACTATTCATTTATGTGGAATTGAGCTTTACTTCTGTTCATTTGAATTTTTTTTTTTCACTAATAATCTTAAATCATGCTATTGGGCATTCATGAAATCCAAAAATGTTGACAGAACAAAACATAACATTAATTTTAATCTTTTGCTATTTTAATAAATCGCTTAATATTTTTAATTAAAAAAATCCTGGTCTTTCCGCACATTGTTAATTTTAACCAATTCTTTTAATTTTATCAATTTGATATTCAATCTTTCACATTGAAATGAACTTTAGCAGTTCAACTCAAATTGATAAGAAAAAGGCCTAATGACCTTACGATATCAGGTATCCATTGGAGAAGGAAAATGTTCATGGTATCTGTTGGGGTTGCCAGGTTGAAATTTAGGGAGAAAGGAGTGGTTTTATGGGAATAAAACTTTCTGATTCTTGGGGTTCTCTGGCAGCAACTTTTGACTATGTTTATCAGCGCTGATGTCGTTGAAATAATTGGCTGGAACCTGCTAGGAATATTTTGAGAATTCGTTTTGAAGTTACCAACACGGTTATGTGGTCTAGGGATGCAACTAATCAACTAGAGAGTCTTTTTTCTGTTCTCTGTGAGCTTAACACTAAAGACAGCCTTTAAGAAAGGTTCAAGGAAAGGACAAAAGAAGCTAGATAATCTAATGCTATCTACTAGTTGATAAGAACTTTCCTTTCTCTCACATACAATACTCCAATTATATGGTGAAATACTTTTACATGTCATATTAGAAATCTTATATACCCTAATGCAACAATTATTTCGATTTTTTAAGAATTAGGAGTTGAAATTTAATATGTTTAAAAACCATAAGAAAGAAATAACAAAATAACAAGTGAAGTAGCACATTGGAAAAAAAAAAAAGGAAAATTATTGAGATTAGACATGGACTAGCTAGAAACTTAAAGTGTGAGCGATGGCCATAGGCACGTTCCATTTGACTTAATTATCATAGGTTTCCAAATAGGGCATTTCTTGTCCGGTCTTGCAATATATGCCACATATGAGTTGTATTGTGAGGATTGACTTGATTAGGTTACTGATTGGCATCAAAACATCTGCATTGCATGTTAAGAAAGAGGGAAGCTGGTGCATTATGCATCTGTACAATTGGGTTGATTCATTCATCTATGGTTGTCCACCTTTCCTGAGAAGAACACTCGACTTTATACTAGTTAAAATGGTCTTCCAGCCTATGATTTCCTTGCTAGTAACAATTATTTTATGTGTTGACAGGCTACTTCAGAACTTCCATATCAGGAACTCCCGGATAGAGTTAGGCAATTCTTTAAAAGTGATATCTCAAATGGGAAAACATTGACTCCTCTGGAGTACATAGTGCCCCGCTTCTTGGTGCATGCTGGTGATAATTTCAACCGAGATGTGGTAGTGAATCTCTCTGCAACAAAGTTATTGAGGGATGTGATAGAACTCTTTGTTCTATTGGTTCATCAAAGAGCGCATATCTATACAAGTTCATCCGAAGAGTACATTTTCCGTGAATCTATTCAAGGATGTCATGATAAAGCATATCACAATAAAAAGCATGGTTCAGCTGGTGAAAATGAGTGCAGGGAAGAATTTCCTTCTGATCATGCTAAGTTTCGACTTCTGCCCAATAACAAAAGTTTAAAAGGAAAGTCAAGCCTGCTATTAGCAATATCTACATTTGGCTATCAAATCCTTCGATATCCTCATTTTGCTGAACTCTGTTGGGTCACATCGAAACTGAAAGAAGGTCCTTGTGCAGATGTTACTGGACCTTTGAAGGGCTGGCCTTTCAATTCTTGCATCATTCATCCTGTTAACATTGAGGCAGTTGCAAGTGGCTCAGGGAATACTAAAAGCAAAGAGAGATCTGGTGTAGTTAGAGGCTTAGTTGCTGTTGGTTTATCAGCATACAGAGGTGTGTACACATCTCTTAGAGAGGTCTCCTTTGAGGTAAGGAAAGTTCTTGAGCTTCTAGTCGGACAAGTTAATGAAAAGATTCAGGCTGGGAAAGATAAATATCAGTATGTTCGACTCTTATCACAAGTGGCATATCTGGAAGATGTGGTTAACAGCTGGGCACATGCATTACAGAGGTACTGTTGGCCATTGTTGCTTATATGCTTGTTGCTTCAATTTGTTTGCTGACTGTTCTCTGACAATGATTTTTTTCATTTCAGTTTAGAAGTCAACTCGCAGATAACAGTGGCAAATAATGGGCAAACTACGATGGAATTTCTAGTTAACTGTACTTGTGTGGATGATTCAGTTCAAAGTGAGCAGTGCCAGAGAGTTGCACCAGGTAAAAGCTCCATTATATCTGAATGTGTAGAAAACGTTCCCTTGCAATTTGTCCCTGAAAGTGTTGAATTTAAGTAAAGGCAAGAATGGTTTTTGTCATTCCTATTCTGAGGTGAGAAATGTGCTTGTAGGTGTCTCTGCACAGCAGTTTGTTCTCTGTGGTGATACCAAATCAGATAAGTGTCTTCTAAGTTCTAAATCTGATAACCAGTTGATTGATAATATTGCGGATGAGCAGAATGTGACTACTCTAGGACAATCTGAGCTACAAAATACTGTGACTCTTGCAGTTGACACTGGATTGGACAATCACTCAAAACATTCTAATGGATTTGTGGTCACAGAAGCTGTTCTCCCTTCTGAGGATGGTTTATGCAATTCAAGTGAACCATTTGCCAACAAGAGCTCTGGTCTTTTTAAATCCAGTGACCAGATTAATGAATTGACTGCAATTGAGGGAGCAGTTAGACGTGAGGATTCTCAGCCTGACATTAGTGAGTGTATTGAAAATATCAACTCCTCTCGAGGCCAAACTAGCAGTCATTCTTCTGATTCTAGGGTTGTGTGCTCATATAATTGTTGTTCTGGATGCCTAAGCACCCTTCATGGACTGATTCAGAAAATTGTTGTTGAATGGGGATTAAACAATAGCAATTGGACAGTGGAGGATGTTCATGATGTTGTTTCATCATTGTCTGCATATCTTCTTTCAGCAGTGAGGAAAGTTGCTATGGCTAGAAATATAAGCAATTCAGTTGATGAAGACTTGAGGTGTGGAAATCCTGAAAGGTTGTCTGATTTGCGTAATTGTCATTGCAAAAGTTTGGGAAATAGTGTAGTGGCAATGGAATGTGGTTGCCACTCTCTGGATGGATGTGTAACTGCTAAAGGAAATGATTGCCCAAATACAATGTTTGGGCTTGAACTGGAATTTGTTTTCAGAGATGGCATCCTGGTACCTGTAGATTCTAACGAAAATGTTTCTTTACATTGTAAATATGAGACATTGTGCCTTTGTTCTCTCATAGAGTCCGTAGTAATGATGAAGCTTCCTTTTGATTGATATGATAGCCATTTTATGGTTTTGCGGAATTTAGGTGTAAATCTTCAATGAAGAGATGCAAAATCAAAATTTTTTGTTGGGCGTTTCCAATTTATGGCTGTTTAATTTCTTTTTCCATAGGCAACAGTTTAAAAGCCTTAACTTCCTGTCTACCTATGTTGCAATCTAAATATTCTGTGGGGAACCCATATGTACCGAGGTCAGTTCCTTCTTGATCAGTATCACGTATAACCTTTTATGTTGTCAGTTCACTTAACATAAGGCCCTCCAAATAGGTTGGTCTGATTTTTTGCTTGTTTTTACCGCGTTCATATTGTTTTGGTTTTACGGTCTGAGTGGTGATTGCTGTTTTTACAGTTGTCTTTTCTCATTTTCAATTGCATAATTCATTTTTTATCTTGAAATCCTTATTTTTTACTTTTACCATAACTTTCAAATACTTTATATCAAAATAAGTTATTAATTCGAGACAAATACCTTATAATACTATTCATGATTTAAAAAAAAAATCTTATATTTTATAAAAATATTCAAATATCGTTAATTAAATTCATGTGTCACCTAAATTTATTATTTTTGGCATGACAATATTTACATCATCAAGACTAAGTAATTCAAATACTTTAATACGATCAACATATGTGACCTCCCATCATTGAATATAATTACATTGATATTTATGTTAATTGCACACAATAAATGGAGCCAAATATATAAGTTGCCTCTTGAACTTTACGCGATTGGTTAGTGTGACACCTTAACTTCACGAGTAACCAACTAGACATTTTAAGTTTTATTATTGATCAATTAAATTCTTGAATGTACGGTCAACAATGTATATGCAAGTGACATGTGTAAAAGCGAGTGAAAGTAAAAAGCAGATGTATAATAAACCCAACGGTAAACAAACTGTAAAAAAATTTTAATTAACCATTTGTATTCTCTCTCTCGTTCTATGAGGTATAATTGTTAGGGTTAGTAGAGCAGAGCTATAAAATTTGGACAATTGAAGAATGAAATGCATCAATCTTTCTAAATTTCTTACTCGTTCTTATTCCTGTTTTCTTTTCTCTTTTCCTTTTCTATCTCTCGAAAATTTCTCCTTTTACCATGGAGCTCACAATCTCAGCATGCAATTGTTGAGAGCTTGTCGCTCTTAGGTGTTCGTGGACTAATTTTAATCTTGGAAGAAGGTTTTTTGAGTGTGCAAAATTTTGGGTAAATATATTTTGTGAAATTAATTTGTTAATTTTGTGAACATGATTGATTGGATATTTTTTGCTAATTACTGATTTTTCTTAAAATAGAAATGAGGAGCTTGTAACTTTTTTCTTTGGCTAGATCCTCTAATGGAGGAAGACACAAAGCATGTGGTTATAGGGTTGTTGTGAAAGGTCAAAGATTTAGAAGAAGAAAGGAGCAAACAGAAATTTGAAGCTGAAATGGTTATTAGTTGTTGCAATTGATATCATCTTTATGAAGTTGAGACAGAAATGGTTTTATTAGTGTTAATCTAATAGTTGTTTCTATAGTTGGTAGGAATTAGTAGTGGGAGCACAATATATGTTTAATGTGAAATATAATGGAAGAAGCATTTTGTAATGAAATAAGTATTTTGCAAAATTTTATATCTACCTTGAATGTAATGGAAGAATTTGTGTTTAACTTCACTAAAGTGTGACAATTTATTGTTCTTGTGTTTGTGGATTATGTAAAATTAGAAAAAAAAAATGTTACTTAAAGTATTTATTTGATTCTAGAATGTTGTTATGAAACCCTAAATTAAAACTATGAACTTAAAATTGTACCTTAAACTCTAAATTGCAACTATAACTTAAAATTGTAGCATTCAAAACTTGTAACTTAATTTATTTATCTTCAAAATTGAAGCATTCAAATTGCAGATTGCACATATAGTAAAAAATTTTAGAAGCACATACACATATAGCATATTCAAATTGTAAAGTCCAAACTATATATTCAAATTCTTAAGTCCAAATTATAGAGGGACATATAGCAACACACATAGTAGCATTTAAAGTTATACATTGCAGAAGAACAAATTGCAGCATTGACAAAATACACAATGCCTTGAAGCATTGATATTGCAAAATACCATTAGAATAGGTTCATAGTGCAAAAGCACATTGACAAAGTAGTTTACTATAAGTAAAAATAGTCTATTACAATAAAATACTTATCACACTAGAAATCCAAGATCACATACTGCCAATTCCAATCACAAATATAAACTCAAACACCACTCTGCTGCGTGGAGCCATGTCCTGCATTTCCCTTCCTTGTGATCCACCTTGCTTGGTATTATTGTTGATAGTAGCATTATGCCTTATATTCATCATTTGGATGTCTCTTTGCTGCTGAAGTTGCCTAAATGACTGCTAGCTTGTATTGCCACTTTAGCCATATAGTTTAAAGCTTGTATTAATCATATGCATTGGACTAGGATGGTTAATCCTAACTGTTAAACCACTTTTGATCTTGACAAGGGAGATTGATCAATTTTAATGATTTATTTAAGTGTTGTTTTATAGTTTTTAGTTAGTTTCTATATTTAAAGTTAGATAAAGTCCTTAATCTTCAAAGACAGCAAAGTGCCTCTTAATTTGCGACCGCAACTTCATTAATCATTACTGCAAACTAGACTAAGGCATGTTGACAAAATGGATAGATGGATTCGCGGGCCACTTCTCTGCTTCGACCAATCCAAAGATAGGAGTACCAAAGTCACAAACAAATTTGCAGTGAGTGTCACACCTCAGTCGCGACTGCGAATTTTGAAGTAACATAAAAGGGAAAACAAGTCTACAACCACAGCATGACAAGTGTCCTAGGTGACCGTTGGAAGACAAAAATCACGATGGCAACTTGTGGGTACTGACTGCGAGTCATATAGAAGAAGATGAACATTTTGATAGACGAATTCGTGTCCTGAGTCGTGGCCTGTGCAAGGAAAATTGCGACCGTTACTTTTATGAGCAGGTGAAAGGTACGACTATATTTTCCTGGTGAACCAATAGGAAGATGACACGTGGACTAGTCGTTAGACACAAATGGAGATTTCTGCAGTAATTTTTGGCTCCTATATAGAAATTGGGAAATTGCGACCTCGAAAAAGTAGTAGCGACCGCGAATGAAGACTGACAAGCATTTAATGCAAAAATCTATCTAATATGCTTTGGAGATTTGCTACCAGTTTTATTGCAACGTCTCTTTGGTGGGTAGAGGCTATAAATACCTCACTAAATAGATGTAAATGTAAGAGAATTGATAACTTTGTAACCAAACTCTTGCAATTTTGCTATTCAATCTTTTCTATTCTTTTAGTGATTATTTGATGTGAGCATAAACACTATTTGTAAAGGTTGCAGTGTGAGCCTGTAAAAACACTAAGAGAGTTTGTTGTGTGAGCCTTAAAAACACAAGTGTAAAGGTTGTTATGTGAGTCTTAAAAACACAAGTGTAAGGGTTGTTGTATGAGCCTTCAAAACGCAAGTGTAAAAGTTTGGTGTGAGTTTAAAAACACCATTGGAAGATAGTGGAACACCTAATTGCTGAGAATTGGAGAATGGACGTAGGGTCGATTATACCCGAACCACTATAAATCTTGTGTCTCCATTCTACTCATCTTTTTTCTTACCTTCTTGTTTTAATTTTTATACACCAATTCAACCCCCCTCCCCCTTCTTGGTGCCTAGGGCCAATAAGTGGTATCAGAGCCAAAACACTTAAACAAACCTTTATTAGTGAGTTAAAGATCATGGCATAGGAGGAAATCCACTCATACCTCAAGCCTCACTTTGATGGAACCGACTATACTCATTAGAAGTATAGAATGAAAATCTACCTTGACACAGATGTGGTGGACCTTTGGGATATAGTTATCAAAGAATGGAAGCCACCTACTAAGGTAATGGATGGAATTGAAGAACTTATCCCAAGAGAAGAATGGGTTGAAGATCATCGGAGGTCAAATGGCAAAAACAAAAGGGCAATGACCATTCTTCTAAGCTCTCTCTCTGGAGAAGAGATTGGAAGAGTGCAACATTGTCAAACAGCACATGTCGTTTTGAAGACACTTAAGAACTACCATGAAGGCACAACTCTAGTTAAGTCAAACCGGTTGGAGATGTATGTAACCGAATGGGAGCTATTCATGATGAAGGATAATGAAAGCATCACAGAAATTATGAATAGACTCCTATCTATCATCACCCAACATGAAGAAATTTGGAAGGACAGTCACAAACTATGAGGAAACACAAAAATCCTCAAAACCCTTCCTTTGGATAAATTTGGTGCTAGAGTGTGTAGCATCCAAGAGTCAAATCTAGAGATTAGGAAGGTGCCAACAAACGTTGATATGCAAACTTTTGACTCATGAGTTGGCCTTACAAAAGGATGAACAAATGAAGAAGCTAAGAGGCTAAGGAGATAAACCAGAAAAAGAAAGAAGAACTCTGGCTCTTAAGTCTTCAACAAAGGAGAAGGAGGTAGAAATTGCCTCAAGTGATGAAGAAAGTGACAAGGAAGAAGAGGAGCTAGCAATGCTCTCAAGGAGAACAAAGGAGTTGATCAAGAGAAGAAAAGAGAGAAAGAGCTTTAAAAAGACAACTCCTAGTCTAAGAGACAAATCCAACAATGTCACTTGCTATGAATGTGGCAAACAAGGCCACATCAAGTATGAGTGTCCCAAATTGAAGAAGAAGAAAAGATGGGACAAGGAAAAGAAGAAGAGTTTTTCAACCACTTGGGATGACAGCTCAAGTGAAAAAGAGGAAGAAGGAGAAGTTGCCAATATTTACTTCATGGCATAAAAAGATTCAACAAATGAGGTAAGTACTTCTTCCCATTCTAATTCTGATTTTGAAATTGATAAAATTGATGAAGAGCTTCTAGAGGCTCTAACCATGAGATGTGACAAATACAAGTCACAAATGAAATCTTACAAAAGAAAATGTCAAAAGCTAAAGATGAATATAAATCCCTTAATGACATTATAAGAGAATTAAGAGCATTTAATGATGAGCTCAAAAAATCAATGGATAGTCTTTCTATTTCATCTTCTTTAATGGCTTTACTAAGAAAGGAGAATGACACTCTAAAGGGAGAAGTCATTGAGCATAGAGCTTAATCTCTAAGTTCCATAAAGGAAAAGAAGCCTTGGACACATTAATTGTGTCATAAAGACCTTCACTAATTAGACATAGTCTAGGCTTTAATGGAGCCTCCTCATCTTCTCAAACTACATTTGTTAAACCTTTAGAACCTCAATCCTCAAGGGTAGAGGTAATTGGGAAGAAAAGTGCTCCTAGCACTAAGCCTTCTAAGCCTAAGGGAAAAGGGAAGACTTCCCTAAGCTCTAGAGCCAAGACTCAAAGAGCTAACTATGCCTATATGTACAAAAAAAAAAACATGGTCATTCTCATAAGAAATTCTCTACTCCTACTCATCATACATGTATATGCATGCATTCACATGGCCAAGGTATGAGAAGGCCTCCTACTCATACTAAATTTATGCATAGGAGTAAGACTCCTAAGTCTAAACTCTAATGCCATTATTGCATGAGATTTGGACACATTAATATTCATTGCCACATTAGAAAGACTCACCTCAAACTAGAGGACCCTTTATCTTCTAACCGCCAAGGACCCAAGTATGCTTGGGTACCTAAGAAAAGGTAACTCACTTTTGTGTTGTAGGGGAGTATGGTTGCCACTAAATCAATCAATTGGCATGTGGATAATGGATGTTCCAAGCATATGACTGGAAATAGGAAGCTATTCATGGCATTAAAAGAAAAAGAAGGTGGAGATGTCACATTTGGTAACAATGCCAAGGGCAAGGTAATTGGCATTGGAACCATTGGTAAGAATAGTTGCTCTTTAATTGATAATGTTCTTTTAATTAGTGGCTTACAACATAATTTGTTAAGTGTAAGTCAATTGTGTGACAAAGGTAACAAAGCCACCTTTGATTCTAGAGAATGCCGAGTCACCACTTTGGTGGATGATGAGGTTATTTTCAAAGGTGAAAGGAAAGACAATACCTACTCAATTGACTTAGACAATTTGGCTAACCAATCTTTTAAGTGTCTTATGTTTATGAGTAATGAAGCTTGATTGTGGCATAAAAGGCTTGAACATGCAAGCATGGATCTTCTTCAAAGCCTATTTAAAGGAAAGTTAATGGAAGTACTTCCCAAGCTTAATTTCTCCAAAGACAAGACATGTGGTTCATGCTAAATAGAGAAGTAACACCATGCCTTTCATAAAGCCAAAAATATTGTAAGTTCAAATAGACCCTTCAACTTATTCATATGGACTTGATAGGACCCATTAAAAGTGTTAGTTTAGGTGGAAAGCATTATGCACTAGTCCTTATAGATGACTACTCTAGGTTTACTTAGGTATCTTTTTTAGCTCATAATAATGATTCATTTGATGCTTTTAAAAGCTTTGCAAAAAGGGTTTAAAATGACAAAGGTTACTTCATATCTTCTATTAGAAGTGAACATGGAAAGAAATTTCAAAATAAGTCTTTTGAAAATTATTGCTTGGAGAATGGAGTTTTTAGTAATTTTTCAGCTCCTAGAACATCATAACAAAATGGTGTTGTAGAGAGGAAAAATAGAACATTGGTGGAAATGGGTAGGATAATGCTTAATGAATATTCTCTACCAAATTACTTTTGGGTCGAAGCCACTAACACTGCACTTTATATTACAAATAGAGTTTTTAAAAGACTCATTCTCAATAAAACTTCTTATGAGCTATGGAACGGTAGAAAACCCAAGATATCATACCTTAGAGTGTTTGGATGTAAGTATTATATTTTGAACACCAAGGATAATCTTGGAAAATTTGATTCCAAGACCAGTAAAGGAATCTTCTTAGGTTATTCCACCTCTAGCAAGGCATATAAAGTCTTCAATAAAAGTTCAATAGTAGTTGAAGAGTCTATGAATATTATTTTTGATGAATCTAGTAAACTTGATCTTGGAAAATGTATTTTTGTTGATGATCTTATGGGTGACTTTGAGAAGTTAGAATTGGAAAACTTTACAAGAAAAGAAGATAAAGAAGAAGGTGATTCATCAAGAGTAGATGAAGACCAACATCATCAACAAAAAGTAGAGCCAAGCCAAGATCTTTCCAAGGATTGAAAATTTTCCAAGTATCACCCTAAGGACTTGATCATTGGTGATACATCTAAGGGTGTAAGTACTAGATCTTAACTTAATCCTTTAGATAATAATCATGCATTTGTTTATCAACTTGAGCCAAAGTCAATTGATAAAGTTCTTAATGATGAGAGTTAGGTATTTGCTATGCAAAAGTAACTCAATCAATTTAAGAGAAATAAGGTATGAAAACTTACCCCTAGGCCTAAATAACACCCAATTATAGGTTGTAAGTGGGTGTCTAGGAACAAGTTAGATGAGCAAGGTTTCATCATTAGAAACAAAGCTAGATTGGTTGTTAAACGAAACAACCAAGAAGAAGGCATAAACTATGATGAAACTTTTACCCCTATAGCAAAAGTAGAGACCATTAGGATTCTTTTAGCCTTTTGCATGTCATATGAATTTTAAACGTTTTCAAATGGATGTGAAAAGTGCATGGATGGTTGCAATGTAGCTAAAACCCCAATGAGTGGTACCATCAAGCTAGATAAGGATGAATCAGGCAAAACAGTAGATGAAAAGAGATATCGAGGTATGATTGGATCTCTGTTTTATCTTATTGCTTTTAGGTCGGATATCATGTTTAGTGTTTGTATGTGTGCTAGGTTCGAATCCTCTCCTAGAGAGTCTCATTTGAATGCTGTCAAGAGGATTTTTAAATATTTACATGGCACAATTCACTTAGGGTTATGTTATCCTAGACATTCTTCTTTTAGTCTCGTAAAATATTCGGATGCAGATTATGCGGGTAGCTTGTTAGATAGAAAAAGCACTTTCAAAACTTACCAATTTATAGGTGAACGCCTACTTTCTTGGTTCAGTAAAAAATAAGCGTTGGTTGCCTTATCCATCGCGGAAGCCGAGTATATGGTTGTGGGTTGTTGTTGCACCCAAGTCCTTTGGATGAAACAACAATTGAAGAATTGTGGCAAAATGATTGATCACATTCCTATTAAATGTGATAACACAAGTGCTATTAATCTTTTTAAAAATCTCATTCAACACTCTAGAAGCAAACACATAGATATTAGACATCATTTTCTTAGAGATCATGTGCAAAAGGGTGATGTTGTGTTAGAATTTATTGACACAAATCATCAACTTACAGATATTTTCAATAAACCTCTAAATGAAGAAAAAATGAACTTCATTAAGAGAGAATTGGGAATGTTTGATGGAAGCTCCCTAAAGTGAAAATTTTTGATCTTATGTGTGATATCGTTATGTGTATTGATATTTGTTGATTTGTGATACTTGTGTTTGATATAGTATAGTGGATCACAATTCTTTCAAAATTCAACTATTTTTCATTGCTGACTCATAATTCGCGGTCGCTATCCTTCATTCACAGTCGCGAATTACAAGTCAATTTCACCCTGCTGTCAAACATCAATTTACGTTCGCGAAATTTTCGCTCCACCACAAATTTTGGTCAAATTTTCAAATTTTTTATAGTTAAGGCGCGTATTCCCTAGGAAAATTTATTTGTTACTCACATTTTTCAAAATTCATGGTCGCAACTCATGAATTTACAGATGCGAATTAAAGTAACCGCTTAGACATTTAAGTGATCTGATTGCCAACCGTTGCCAACTCTTCATTAATTCATTTTTAGCCATTTATGGTCGTTTTTACACCCCTTCAACCCAGGAGGTTGTTTAATATAAACTTCCTACTCAATAATTTTATTTAAAAATACACTTTTAACATCCATTTGAAAGAGTTTAAATACTTGATTGGATAGCTACGATTTTTAGGCCATACCTGAGGTAATTTTGCCTCCATTTTTTGCTAAACTCTAAAATTTCTTTAGTATAGATGCATAACTTTGATCCTGAATCTGAATTTATACTCTGAATATGTAGTTATGTTACTCTTACTTATTTCCATATGTACATGCTCCTTAGAATAGGCTTGGAACAATCTAGAACCCTAAATGTAGGGGAAGTTATGCCAAAAATTTTGTAGGAAGAGCCATTAAGTTGTTTGTACAATAATGTACTACTTTACATAGCTGGCACACACTATTCAACTTCCTTTTCTTTTATAAATGCCACCCTCCTTTATTTTCATGCCAAAATCTACCATTTTTACCTTTCTCAACACGACTAAGGCATTTTTGAAGTCTCTTTCACTCTAGAGTTGATCTAATTTGCCTTAGGCAGGCTTTTAAAGCCCTTGGATTCCCCTTTACGATCTTATTAAACTTGGATTTTCTTCAGGCTACCTATGATTTGTGGGATCCTATTACCTATTATTTCTATATTGGAGATACTGAA
Organism: Omphalea diandra; assembly: GCA_949677035.1. Taxonomy (NCBI): domain Eukaryota; kingdom Viridiplantae; phylum Streptophyta; class Magnoliopsida; order Malpighiales; family Euphorbiaceae; genus Omphalea; species Omphalea diandra. The sequence goes on along the minus strand of CATIWR010485658.1, from coordinate 2,047 downwards.
ATTTATCCCTTGCTAGAAGAGTTCACTATAATTCTCGATTATCAAATCATGGGTGCTTGTGAGGGCTTTGATTGTTTTATGATTGCATTTGAACTAATGGAATCATGCTTGTGACTTCCACCTTTTATCAATCACCAAGGGATCGAAAGGATAGGGGTCATACTTTAGTAACAACAACTTAGTCATTTAACTAAAGGTATCGTGGCGATTCGATCCATTAATACCTAAAATAATAATATTTTCTTTAGTTAATTTATAGAGTATGATAAGTTTTAGTAAGAAAAATTTATAAAATTGTGATAAGGCTTAATAATATAAAAGATTGTGCATAAGTTTCAATTAATTTATACAGCATGAAAAGTTTTAATAATATAAAATGGTTGTACATAAGTAATAAGGGTGAAAAAAGTATTTTACTTAGAGTATATAAATAATATATCATGTCAAATTTTATGGTGAGTGTAAAGAGAAAAAGAAGGGTTAGAACTAATGAAGATTAATGTTGATGGGCCTAGGTTATCCTTGAAAAAGTCCAAAGATATATCAAGTTATATAGACTAAGAGAGGTGATATTTGTAATATAGTTACCAGCTAATAAGAGTCCAGATCTAGGTGATAAGTCGAGCTTAGTAACTATGTCCATCTTGTTAATAAATTTCTCTCGTTGTCTCTCACCTTATAATTAATATACTTAAATATTTTAAAATTATATAAAGTAATTTAAAAATCTCTTAACACAAAATTTTGATATAAATAATGGCGTATACATACTATACTAAATTGATTTACTTTAAAATTGATGTTTGGCTAATCTAATTTTTCAATCCTATAGTAAGTTGTTAGTTATAAGATGATATTGAGTGAATCCTACATATGCTAACCCTAACTTATCCTCGACCATCACTATCTTAAGAATGGACCACCTAAATTCAACCTAATAAGAGAGATAAAACAAAAGTGAATTCAATTCCTACAATCATACCTAGCATATTTATAGTCTATCCCAAAGGACTCTAAGCCTAGCTTATCCTCAACAATCACTATCCTAAGAATGGACAATATGAATTGAACCTTATAGGACAAGCAAAATAGAAGTGAATTCAATTCCTACAATCTTACATAGCTTATTTATCTTTTTCCATTATTAAAAAGAATAGTGACTACAATTTTGAGAAAATGCAAGATAATTTGAGAAAAAGTGAAATAAACTATTTGAAATTGAGATAAACAAATGCAAGAGAAAGTATTTTATTTATTTCTTATATATGTATTTTGACTTCCTAGTTAAATTTGGCTATATTAAATCATATAATGAAATCTATACCATATGTAAGGATTAAATACTTTGAGCCCCCTTGAGCTTTATCTTATTATACTACTTACTCCTTTATTTTGATATATTATTAAAATATTTTTATATTTTGATTTCCTTAAACTAAATAGTTCATCCTGTCAAATTTTTGTGATTTTACAGCTAATAAATTGAAAATCTTAAAATTATAAAAATTTCAAAATTTTCCAGTCCGTCTCGGGTAGAGGTGCCAAAGAATTGAAACAAGCATAAAAACCTTTAAAAGATCCTACATATCTAACAGAGGCAGAAACACAAAGATGAATTGAACCGCGAAGATGGCCAAGCTGAGCATCACGATAAAAAAAAATCCTTAAAACACATAGCATAAACAAAAATTCCTAGATAAACTAAGCACCAGAGACTAAAACTGATCAAATCTAGTTCTAGACTTTAATTTAAAATACTATAATTGGAATCAAAGTTATAAATTCTAGTATGATTTAGGTTCAATACTTATAAACTTTGATTCTAATTCAATTGATTTGATTTAATTCAATTATTCAAAAAATATAGACGAAATAAATAAAAGCATATCCATTTAGATCCAGATTTTCTAATTAATATATATAGTATATATAAATATATGTAATTTATGTATAGTAATTTATGTATAGGATATTAAGCTTATATATATATATATATATATATATATATATATATATATATATATATATATATATATATATATATATA
>CATIWR010485625.1:0-18995 GCA_949677035.1 Omphalea diandra | reverse complement strand
TTTTATTTGATTTGTTTATATAATAGAAAGAATAGTAAAACATTTAAGTTTTTTTTATCTCATTTTTAAATTCAATTAAGATACTAAATATAAAATAGATTTTGAACCTTATTTTCATTTCTTAGTGTACCAATTTTTTTTCCCCCCACTTAATACATATGTTATTGATAATTTTACAGTTTTTTTATTTTTTGACTTGTCATGTTAATCATTCAAATCTAATTTCATCTAGTAGTTAGACTAATAATAGAATGCATAAATTAAAAATTCCATGCATCAAATAATTAAACTAAAAGTTCATGATAGAAAAGCCCAAAACTTCTTAGTTCATATATTTTCTGTCACTAAGCCATAAAAAACCTTTCATTGACCACAAAAGTTAATTTGGTGCTAATTGAATATTCTGAGTCCTTTTTTTTTTTTTAAAAAAAAAAAAGCTCCAATGGACCATTGTCCAAAAACATATAGCATTTTTAGGGTTTCACTTTGATTTCCATGTGCAGGCCCAAGTGCAAAGGTGATGAAAATGGAGCCGCTCCAACTACAGTCGTACCTAACACCCCATGTTAATAGCCTCCACTTATTCATTTGCTCATCTCAAAGCTAAGAGACAATAACAGAAATCACATTCACATTTAAAATATATATACAGATACAAATACAGAAAAAAGTAAGTGCAAAGGTGATGAAAATGGTAAGACTGATATAGTGATATAACTGCTATATACTTTCCTAGGATGGAACACAAGACCTGAAAACGAATCTAGAGATGCTGATTAATAACACGAATCTTATGAGCACAGAAAGGTTCATCCCAGGTCACTAGCAAATGTTGTTCATACCAAAACTCCTTCCTTTTTCTTTCCTTTCTTTTTTTTTTTTTTTTCGAGAATGGTGCTGGACTACCTTAGCAGCAAATGAGAATGGAGTTTCAGTTTATGTAATTTACATATATTACTTTCTAATGTGCTTTATGAATATTATATTTTTCCACTTTCTAATGATCTTGATAATTATTATTATGAGAGAAGAAATTTATATTTCAGAGATCTATCCATTTGTACAATATAAACAAGTATTTAAGCAGAAAACCTAAGACTGCTAAGGGAAAGAAAATATACAAGAAATCTATGACTAGAAAGGGAAAGAACATCTATCAATATTATGATACTCAATTATGCCATTGATATGGTAATTCCCATAATTAAGACTATTAATTTGGTGATTGTTACAATTAAGTCCATTGATTTGGTGATGCCCATAATTACGTTAACACCCCTCAAACTCAAGGCAGTGTAGGGGATACTAGCTTGAGTTTGCTTAGTAGTTCTTGAAAATGAGTGGGAAAATGCGTTTTGATGAAGATATTAGTCGTTTGGTTAGTAAAGGAGACATGAATTAAAAGTATGATACTTTGAGTAACATGATACCAGAAACCAGTCATAAAAGTACTGAATTGGTTGATCAAAGGTTGTTGAACCAATTCAATTATAGGTCAGACCAGGAGCGTGAGATGATTAGACCGAAGTTGCCAGAAAAAATAATGCCAGATCGAGAAAATAGATAAGATGCATACTTGGCTTTAGAGAGATAATTGCCTTCAGAATTATGAGAAACTTCAAGACCCAAAAAATAGCCGAGAGAACCAATATCTTTCATTTCAAAATATTGACTGAGATAATGTTGTAATTTTGAGGTGACAAATATGGCAGTAGGGGAACGGAAAGAGATAACCAGTTTGAGTAATGCTTCAAAATTACTCATACTGAGGACAATAGAACCTTTAGTGGCTAATTTCTTCATTTAAAAACAGAGATTTCAGAAACATAACATAAAAGAACTAGAAAAATAGAAAGCAAATATCAAGAGCAATGAACCAAAAAACAAATATGCAGAGAAAAATTCGGAAAGGAGGCTTTGAAAGAATTAGAGAACAAAAAGTAGATATCAAGAACTAAGAACTAGAAAACAGATATGCAGATTTTAAGAATAAGAAAACAGATATGCAGGTTTCAGAAAGCAAATATCAAAAGCTAAAAACCAAAAAAAAAAACAGTTATGTAGAGAAAAAATTTAGAAAGAAGGCTCTGAAAGAAAAAAATAAAAAACAAATGTCAAGAGTTAAGAATCAAAAAAGAAAACAAATATGCAGATATCAAGAGCTAAAAATTAGAAAACAGATATGCAAAGAAAAAAAATTCAAAAAGGAGGCTTTGATACATTATGAGAGAAGGAATTTGTATTTCTAAGATCTATCCATTTATACAACATAAACCTAAGACTGCAAAGGAAAAGAAAATATACAGGAAATCTAAGACTTGAAAGGGAAAGAACATCTGTCAATATCGTGTTAATCCTATCAAATTTCAATTAATTTAACCTTGTTTTTTACTTGTAATTTTATCTTTTTAAAAATAAAAGTTTCATGATTTTAAAGGTTTAATGATACTCAATCGAGCATAATCCGACTGATATTTAAATTAAAAATTTCATAGCTTTAAAAAAAATTTCAAAATTGAAATATAATTCAGAACCTTGGCCTAAACTATAATTATCTCAAATCAGCATTTAGTGATTAGTAAGAGGGATGAGCAAACGGTCGGTTCGATTAATTCGATTTAATTTTTATCAATATCAGATACATTGAATTTTATATATTTAAAATCGAACTAAACCAAAATTTATGAAAAACTTGAATTAATCGAATCAATTAAATCAAATTTATATGCCTATAAATCGAACCAAACTTATAAAAATTTGATTTGATTTGGTTCAATTTGATTAAATTACATATATTTTAAATCTAGTTCAATTTAAATTGATTTGATTTATTAATAATTTCAATTTATTTGGTTTTTATCTAAAAAACCTAACCGAAAACTGAATTTTTTTAAAATTAAAATGAAACCGAACTGATTTTATAAAATGATCAAACTAAACTAAACCAACTTTATTCGATAAGTTTTTTGGTCCAATTTTTGTTCACCCCTAATTAGTAGAATATGGCCCACAAATCTATAAAAAAAAAAAAAAAGTGAATTGCATACACAACTCTCACATGAGTACCACATATCAATAAAATTATTAATATTAGCGCATACCTATCCACTGTTTAGTACTCTCTCCGTTTAATAATATTTGTCTTTTTAAGATTATGTATTTAGATTAAAAAATAATTAATTAGAAATAATTTTAATTAATATTGACTAATATACTTTTAATTGTCTTTTACTAAAATCCTACACTAGCACTAATAATAAAATATTTAATTAGACGTGAAAGAGAAAATAATGATAATGATAAATTTAGAAAACAAATAATTAATGTTATATTAATAATGTAAAATGATTATTACATTGAAACAAAAAAAAATTTTAAATGATAGATATTATAAAACATAGGAAGCATAAAAAATTTGTTGTCCAATCAAATTAATTAATGGGACCAAATGAATTTGAAAGTGCACCATTAAAATGAGAGTGCTTATATATCTACTCAAACATCTAAGCATAATTACAATGAAAATTGGATAGGGATACCGAGTAGAGTTGAAAGAGATTCTTCACTTTCTACTGTAGGGGAGTAGTCCATAATAATACTTGAGGCTGCACTGCACCTTTCAAAATTATCAATTATTTTTTTCAATATTATAAAATATGGATTTTACTAAGGTATAATATTAGTTTTTTTATTATACTCAAAAAGAAAATCTGAAACAATTTCATTAAAAATCAACCAAAATTTATGATCAAATTTGATTAAACTCAAGTTTAATTTTTGGATCAATCTAAATTGATCTAATCTTAATATGACTCGCAGATTGACTCAAATGACCCCATTTAAATTATTAAAAATATTTAAAATTTATTTAAAAATTAAAACATATTTTTTTATTTTTAATTATATATGAATTTAATTCAATTACTCATTTTTGTTATGTATAGTCACTTACTTAAAAAAATAAATTATATTTAATTTATCAAAGATTTAAATAAAAATAATAATTTTTAATCAAGTTATGTTTATATAAAATCTACTTGATTACAATAATTTTTTTTGAAAAAATGTATTTTCATAACAGATTATGAGAAAATATTACATAAATAACAAAGAATCTAAATTAAAATTTTAAAATATATTTAAAAAATAAATCATAAATGATCCAATTAGACATGTAGATGGATTTGAATGACCTAATTTAAATTATTAAAATATATAAAATTTATTTAAAAATTAAAATTATTTTTTATTTTTAATTCTATATGAACTTAATTAGTTACTCATTACATTATGTAAAATTTATCTAATTAAAAATAATAAAGAATTTAAATAGACATTTTAAAAATATATTCTAAAAAAGTGAATAGTAAAAATATTATTTTAAGCGTATATCCGGTCAAAAAATCATCTATATATAAATTCCATGATGACTTAAATCTGCTAGTGACTTGACTCCAACTTGAAAACAGCAATAAAAAAAAAATCATTAATACTGCTATCACCAATTAATAACAGAATTAATGGTAACCAAAATTATTACAGCAAATAAAATAGCCACAAATGTAATCCTTCTAAAAAAAATGCATAAATTGTATGACATAAAAGTTTAACAAATTCATTAGAGTTAACTATTTATAATTATGACATAAACATGATAATTTATTAAAGTTTAAACACCATATATCATAAATATAATTTAATATCCAATATTACATAAACGGCATACTATTAGTAACCAATTAAAAATATTTATAGTACCCATTTTGATACTGAAATTGCCAAACTTGAAAATTGTAATATTGAAACAGATATTATTATTATTATTATTATTATTATTATTTAATGATGTTAGGACGGTATTTGTGATATGATTTTATTGTATATCGATTAAATACCACAACATTTGCACCCAGCTTGTTTGGTCCCTTTAAGATTTTTTTTTTCCTGGTTTTCAGTAATTTAGGTCTGAGTCTTTATTAATATGATAAGTGCAGTTTATTGCTATACTGTGATTATATATGTTCATATTTTAGCTTTGGTAGATAGAATCATTAATTTTTGAGATTGTGAAACACTATGAAAATGTTTTCACTTAGCGAGGGAAAGAGTGAAATTGAATAGTCTAATTTTAATTAAGTTGTATAGTGATGATTTAGACTAAAATAAATTTATAATAATAAATAAGTATTTAAATTATTTGGTTAGAGTAAATTAAAGAAACTAAGGTGAAATGAAATTTATTTAAATAAATAAAAAAATTGGCGTAACAGTGAGGGCATCTGCCCCTCTACTTCTTCCATTGTGAATCTGCCCCTAACGCAAGATTTACAATGAGTGGAGACAGATAATAACATTAATAATATTTATTTTAATATCAAATATGCAAAAATAAAAATACACTAACTTAGATAAAATTATATTTTATTACAATAATCTTTTTGAGGTGCTATATTTTGAAATTTTTGAATAATATTTTCAATATCAATGAAATTTAAGGATAAGTAAAAAAAATAAAAAGAGATTTAGAAAAGTGAAAAAAGTAATATTTAAAACAAGAATTTTTTCACTTTTAATAATATATTAATTGTTAAATCAAATGTGCAGGTGAAAATTTAGAAAATAAATTCGTTTGGATTGAGGAAATTTAAAATCCATGGATTTGACAAAATCAATATATTTAAAATTCATGGATAGTAAAATCAGCAGATTTTGAAAATTTCATTTTTTGGTTTGAACATAAAATTCATGAATTGTAAGAGAATCTTATAATAAAAAAATATTATAATAATTCATCATTCATTAAAAATGATGGATTTTGGATTTTTTTTCAGTTTCTAAGTGAAAAAGTGAAAACTTTCAAAATGAAAGATAGTGTAGAATAATAGATTTTACAAAATTCATAAAAGATTATGGAGAATAATAGATTTTACAAAATTCATGAATTGTGATATATTTAGACTTATCAAATAATGAATTTAACTCAAATTTATAAAATTTATAAAATTTTTTATTTGAAATTTCTCGTTCCAAACGATATCAAAATGTTAATAATTTTATAAAATAAAAAAATAAAATTTTAATACTTTTGGCCGTATTTGCAAGCTCATGTTAAAGTAAATATATAAGATATACAACTTGATTTAATCTAAATTTTTTGAAAATATGAGCCCCTACTCGTCCCAACGTTTAGTCCGGCCCTGGCCCCTGGATAATGGCCCCTGATTATGACCTGCTACTCGCCATCGGGACAGAAGGTTTGACTGGTTGGTGGCCAACATAATGCTACTGTATTTATTATCTAATAGGTAATGCTAATGGCCATGGCACCCTGGCTATAAGCATCCCAGCCTTTAGCTTCTTTCGAGCCGGGAGCAGACAGCTTAAGCAAATGTCTAATAGCTCAATACAAAATATACATCATGATTGAGCTAAAATACAAAATATTTAATTAAATATTATTTTGAATTTAAATTTATTGAGAGATCATAAAATTAAAATTTTTGTATAAATTTATTAAGTCCTGCATATAATTTTATATTATTAACCCAAAATGCTTTAGTATTTTGTAAAAAAATAGTGTGCCTGGATTTTTTTTATTATTGTTTCCTAAAATAAAAGGATCTTTTATATTAGGTCATTATATAATAATTTTCATTAATGTTGTGAAATTTATAGATATATAAAGAAAAACTTGTTTACATTATTATAATTTTAAGTAGCCAGGGGAGCAATTGCCCCTTTATTATTTTCAAAGAGAAAAATATATTATTAATTTTTGTTCAAAATACTAATAATACTCCTTTTTTAAAAATTAAATTTGACCCCATTACTCCTGATTGTAGGATAAACTAAGCATAATAATTTAACCTAAACAGACTTTTTCATTTATTTTTCTTTCTCTTCAATTCTTTTGAACGGAAATAAATATTCATAGAACATACCAAAAGAGTAGAGAAATAATAAAATTTTTTGTAGGCTTTAAAATTAAAGGTAGTAATTCGATGTTTCAATTTGCTTTATGTAATTTAATAATTTTGTGAGTATCAAATTTATTTATATATTCATAAATTGCAAATTAAATTTATTTCTAATGTATTTTTTATTGTAAATATAATCAAATTCATTCTAGAGCCTGAACATCTGAAAAAAAAAAATTGAAATCCATCATCTTAAACTGTATCTCTATAACTCTAAAAAATACAGAAAATACAAAGATCCATGCTGCATCATTCAAATCGGTAAAAGATGTTTCTGTTCCAATGTAATTAACAGTAATCTATTGTCCATTTAGCAATTTTACCAAAATATGACTAACTCGTTTGTAGGAAGCAAAAGAAGACGAAATGATTTGCAGTCCCTGTATCAACAAACCAAATATCTACTTTATTGTTGGAAAAAGATAAAGAAAAATGTTCACCAGGTGTATTTGTCAAAGTTCGAACCTCATTAGCAGTGTAAAAGGTAAAAATAGTTTCAGAACTTTCAGGTTGAATCAAAGAATGCAACTTTTGATATTGATCATGAGTAAAGAAATGACCTCAGTATCATAATGTTCCGCTTCACTTTGATCTTGGATGCCATTGCCAGCAGTAGTAACATTATTGGCACGAAACTGAGCTTTGAAAACTTAAATCCTGGAAGAAATCCATGTTTTTTTTATAGCAACGATTAACTATATGTCCAATATTTTTAACTATATGAGTTGAAAATCGTTGCTCAATAACATGGATGACTTTCTTCATTATACGTGCCATCTGTTGTGCAAAGATACTTTAAAAAATCACATAGAGATGCAAAAGCAATAAATACTGACAAAATTATTGATTAAAAAAAAAAATAATAATAGACCAACTTAAGCATGCACTAAAAACATAGCATCTATGTTGAGCATGCACTAAAAACATAATATCTATGTTGTCTTCTCACAGCCATACATGCTGAATGAGACCATTCTTCCTTCCAATGCTATCATCCAGAATCCTGTTCATCAAAATGAACAATGTTCGAGTTGAAGCATTCTGCATAAGGAATAGTGCAGATGTATCAGAGCAGCTCAAAATCCAAGTTGATTCATGCATCGTTTACTCAGGTTCAAATGTTTAGAAATGGACACACAAGTTCAGTAGTTTACACCCAAACAATTTGACTTCATCAGTTCCAAAATATTTGAATCACAAGGATCAGCATAGCAATCTTGCTTCAGTGGCAACTCCTCAGAAATAGGTTCAGCATCATGCAATAATACAGCAGATGGCTCTAGAAACAGAACACCAACCACAAAAGGGATCAAATGAGCTTATAAACACACATGACTACAAACAAGGACCAATCCAAGAATGGTAAAGATGATTGGGGCAGTGAACGCGGGGCGGAAATAAACAGCCCCCATATAAGGTTTTTATAATTCCTCTTCCCCTCATTTCCCAATTAAAATGGCCCAATCTATTTAGAGAAAATGAAAGGAGGGCTCAATCCAAGTTCAACAGGAAAGGCATAAATAAACAAAGGCAACTGTAAAGGAACTAGTAGAAGGGTTTACATATGTTCTTCTTAAGGACTTATAAAAAAATCTTAAGAAGGTTAAGGCAGCTTGTGAGTATACCAAACTGATCCTTATCCTGCAGGCAATAAAAGATGAGAAAATCAAATCTGAACAACTTTAATTTATATTTAGATAGTAAGGCATCTGATATAACTGAACGATGCACTCCTTGGGTATCATCAATTACTTCGGGATAATCTTCCTCCAGTTGATGTTTATCTTGTCCACATGTTAATGCATTCACATTTTGACCCAACCCCTTGGTATTTGCCAACAATAGATTCTACAACCATCTTGAATGATTATGGGTACTCTCTTGCCCACTATCATAAAATGTGCTTTAAGTGTGCCAAGGCACTGCAAAACTGGCACCATTTATCCCTGCGATGTATCTCAAAATTAAGATGAACCAAAAAGGACAGGCAACTTTGGTCTGTTCAAAATACACAAAAACCAGAGAGATTGTTTATGAACTGATACAGTTTGATATATATATATATATATATATATATATATATATATTTTACCTTTTTTGCATCTCTCTAACTCCTTTGTTATCGGAATTTGGGGACAGATTGGTTACAGAGAGGTTTCTTTTTGTCCATCTCTCTAACTCTTTTGTTCTAGAACTAACAAAGCTGTACTAACCAACTCAATATATATAGTTTCCACTGTGAATTTGCAATGGCAATTTTTCTTTTTTTTTTTTTTTTTCATATAATTGAAATTTTTTGGATTAGATGATAATATTTGTATATACAATTAATATAAAAGAATTTCATCTCTTATAAATGGACTAAACACAAATTATAGAGATAAATTTTTTTTTAAAGTAATTCAATAAAAATAAATTCCATGATCAGATGTAGCAGTTGAGTTGTGCAGATTACACATGGAAAGAAATGCTCCTCTCTCTCTCTCTTGTTAATTTTCACAATATCAACTTTGCGTCCTTTGCAAGTTCAATGTCCACTGAAAGTATCCAAATAATTGACCCTGACCTACTGTGAGAAGAAAACCATAATCATTCAAGATGGAAAAAACACAGATGGTAAAAACATATGTATGGATTAAATAAATAAATAAATAAATAAATAAATATATATATATATGATTATTTTTTAATTTATAAAATTATTCTTCAATTATATTGGTTATTAGAACTCAAGAATATCAACAAAAAAAAATTATAAGTCTATAATAACTATTCTATTATATAATTCACATTGAGCACACAGGTGATAAAAACATATTCCTTTTATAATAATGTATATTTCAGGGGCGACTCATACTTTAGGCAATTTATACAGTTGTATAGGACTCCAACTACAAGGAAGTTTTCAAATTTTAGAAATATAATTAAAAAATTCTTTATTGATAATTTAATTTTATATGCTTATTATAATTGTCATTAATTCATTTCTCTTTCTTATGTATAATTTCAATTTTAATTGGAAATTAAAATTTTTAATTTTTCAATATAATTATAGATGAAATTTCGAATAATGTAGAAATTTTGATAATTTATCTTTATATATTTACTTCAAATAATATTTATTATTTTAAAGATAAAAAATATTTACACTATATTAAGAGATTTATTGATAAAAAATGACCAATTAAATATAATAATATAGCTTTTTCAAAAATTAAAAATGGTAAGCATTTTTCTGTGGTAACTATATTAAAAAATTATTAAAAGGAGAAAAAATGATAGAAAGTAGTTGGCATGTTTCAATAATTTTACCAAAATATATTCTTTTGATTATAAATGATTTGACATAAAATTTAACAAAAGTTAATTAAGTAAGAATTAATTAAAAAATGAAAAAAATCTCACTACTAAGCTTTAATCTCATGAAGCGATCAAAGAATATATAACTAATATGAATGCATTTAGAAGTAACTATATTGAAGCATCAATCAATTGATAAAGATACAAAAACTAATTAACAATGAAAGAAAAAATATTGAAAAAATATTAATAAGAATTATTATTGAATGAAAATCACATTAAAAATAATTTGATATCTCGAGGAAAAATGAAAAAAAATCAAGAAAACAATAAAAACCTTTTAAATTTAATTAAAATGATTATAAATTTTGATGCAACAATGCAAGAACATATTTTACAGATTAAAATGATGAAATTTATAGTCATTATCTAAATATAATATATAAAATTAAGCAATCTAATTTGAAATTAAAAATTCATTCATTAACTATGTTATCCATTAAAAAATGTCACAAAAATTAAAATACAAAATTTAATTGACAAATTTTCATCTAAAAATAAATTTTTTAAATAAAATTATTTCACCATTATTATAGCTTTAAAAATTTTACCAAAGGCCGTAGGCATGTTAGAGCTAATCCAGATATATTCTAATATATTTTTGTTTAATTAAGAAATATATTATAATTTCATAAAGCGCTAGATTTTTTTAAAGCAACATTATATTCTTTATGTCAAAGATTTTTTTTTTTTTAAAAAAAAAAAGACAAACAAAGAAAAGAAAAATATATAAAGCAAAAAAAAAAAAAGAAAAGAAGTAAATATGAATGACACTATGGTTCCTACAGCATGATTTTATCCCTCTCTATGTATCTTTTTTTTTCTTTTTCAATTGTTTATTTTTTTAATTATAATCTTTTAACTCGTTTTCTATAAATTCATCGTAATTGATTAAGAAAAAAAGGGTAATAAAACAATGATGGCTTTTGTGATTGATAATATGGTACATTATAAACTAATTACTATTTCAAACTATACTACTAAATTCTTACTTGCCAATATAGAAGAAACTTCAATAAATTAATCCATAATTAATTTAAGTTTTTCTATGTGACCTTGATCATTAATGTATAATTGTTATATGAATAATATAATTATTCGTAGAATACTTTATGTCAATTTTTATTTATATTTTTGTACTAGCAATGTAGTTTAATTTTTATTGTGAATAATAAAATTTTATAAAAATTCTTTATTTGGTATATATGATATGATGTTGATAAATACTCAATATTATAAATAAAAAATTACATTATGAAAATTATGCTAGAAGAAAAAAGTATATATACTTTTATGAGTTTCATAAAGAAAATGATGGAAATAATAAATCAGGAAGATGTAGGCATCTTATAACGACAAAAAAACTTTATTTGGTTGAATACATTGCAAGTCTCAATATCTCAATTGTCATTAACAAAAAAAAAAAAATAGTTAAACTAAAATGTTAAATCGTATTATAATGTTGTTATTAAAATCTATAATTAATTAAACTAAAAATTACGAAAAAGATCCCATGATACTTCAACCATAGATTAATAGCACAGAAAGTAAATTACAAATTTTTGTACACTAACTAAAGAATTAATCTCAATATTTTCAATATCTACGACATCATTTAATTACTTGATGTCCATGTTCATTAAGTTCAAGAAGGACATAAACAGAAAGAAACTTAATTGGTTTCTTTAGCTAGCGACTAGTGGACGCGTTGATTTTATAAATTTATCTTGCATATATAATTAACTAGTCGCAAACTTGTATGTTGTGCGAATTATAGTATAAAATTTTTTATAAAATAATAAAGAAAATTGTTATCTTATTTTTATTTTAGATATCAAAATATCTAAATAAATAATTTTTAAATTAATATTATTTAAATTATTTTATATTTTATCATTTAATTTAAATAAATAAATAATTTTTAATTTCTTTTAAAATAAATTTTTTTCATTGTATATATTTTATTTCTTTTATATATTTTCTTTTTAATTAGTTATTTTATAATTTTTCAATTAATTAATATAATATAATAATAATAGTATAGAGTTGGTCACTTATTTATTAATATTAATTTAACAAATAATAAATATTTATTATAAATAATTTTTATGACGAATTTGATAAATGTTAAACATTCATCATATCAATCAATGAAAATATTTAGTTCAATTGATACATATGTCCAATAAGTTGATGTTTCAAATGTTGCACTCTCACTAAATTCATACAAAATTTATTTATAATTATAATTGCTAAAATTTAAATAAATCATTTGTTTCCTACAAATTCAAAGAAAATAAATTAATTAATTAAATTATACTTGACTATCTAAAATAAAATAAAATTATTTAACTTTGTTAAAAATTATTTTGCAACTAATGAGTTTCACATTAAAAGACAATTAACTTACATTTACCATGAAATCTAAGTATCGATATATAGACCAAACAATAATATGTTTTCCAGAATGCAATAACATTTACAAGAATTAATGCAGTAAAAAGTTTTTTAAATAAAAAATATATTAATGAATGAATGAATCAAAGATTAATTAATGTCACATTACAAATCAATAAATAAAATGAATGAATCAACTTTTTTTCATGTGACTTAAACAAAACCAAACTTAAAGAAACTTTGTCACTTCAATGTGTTGGCTTATATATATATAGTGATATAGAGTAGTACTCCATTTGTTCCTTAATAGATGTTGTTTAAGATTTTTGCACATATATTAAATATTGTATTTAATAGGTATTATTATATAAGTAAAAGATTATATTATTCTTAATTAATTATTTACATAAATTGTTGTGCACTCCAAAAAGAAACAACTATTATAAAAAAAAAGAAAGGATAGAGTTGAAAAAAATTAATTAATATTTATAGATAATTATAAAACATCAAATATTATGAAACAAAAATTAATGTCTATTTTGGAACAGATGAAGTAACACTATCTTCACATTTATTTGGGATCCGATTAATAATCCAACAAGGAAACAAATTATGTTGGTTAAAAAAAAGGAAAACAAATTATGTAATTTTCGTCCTCACCAGCATATAGGAAAGCTCATAAAAAATTTAATCAATCAATCAATCAATATCTATTATTAATTCTCATATAAATTAGTTTTAAACTAATAATTATTTGTCATTTGTTAAATAACTACATATAACATAGTCATGTGTCTTTATTATATTATGCTATAAAAAAAATTATATTAGAAAATTTCTAAGAGAAAATTAAAAAATTAACTGGAATATAAAAATAAACTTCTAAATAAAAAATTAAAAACATAAACAGTAAAAATTTTAAACAAGAAGTTAAAATTATATAAAAAAATTTTGAACATAAAGTTAGAAAATCTAAAAGTAAAAATTATAAACAACTTCTAAATATTTAATTAAAAAATTTTAAAAAGTAAAATAATATAAACAAGAAATTAAAAATTTTAAATTAATTCCGTTAATTATTCAAAATTCTAAATATATTAAAGCTGAATAACACTATAACCAATTATTTTGATCATATAATATCATTGAGAAATAAAAATATGTGGCTTCTATATTTTTCAAAAGGAAAACAGATCTCTAAAAACTATTTTTCAAAGAAGAGTTAATGTTAATTTTCATTTAAAATTTAAGAAAAATATTTGTTAATTAGAAAATAATTATATTTATGTTAGTTTTTCTTTTGGTTTACTTTTGCGAGTTATTAGTAGAAGTCTATCTAAACCTTAGTTACTACTACTACTACTATAATAATATTACTATTATTATTATACTAACCCTAACCCTAACCCTAACCATGACATTGACTGCGACGAAGGTGCCCGGTTCACCATCATCGACTGCCGAGGAGGAGAACGACCAGAAGCGGCCATCTTTATTGTCATCGGTAGCTGCCGATGAGACCCTAGTTTCACGATATTCGACAGCCGACGGGGCGGAAAATGACCCAAAGCTGCCATCTTCACTGCAGTTAACACCCACCTATGAGACGTTAGTTTCACCATCTTCGACACCCAAGGCTACAGGTTTTATTTATTTGTTTATTTATTATTCCATGAGCCTTGTTTCAGTTGGTTTAGTTTTGCGTGGGTTGGTTTATTTTTCGAACTTTTGTTGTATAGCAGGTACTCCTTGTATCTCTTATTCTACAATTCATCCTCTTTCTCATGTGGTATTTCACTGTTGCCCCTATATAAAAGTTCCCAATTGCTATTGCCTGTACAGGCATTCATTGGGGATGGATTACTTAAAACGCATTATGCGTAAGAATTTATCAACTACAAACACATTATGATGTTAGTTTGGATTCAAAATTGATGCATGCGGGGAGGATATTGCACTCCAATTGACTGAATGTTGTTGCTTATTCTTAATATGGCTCAACCCCCGTGGATGATACCAAGAGGTACATTTTGTAATTGGATTATTCTTTGCCGCAGATGTATCAATACTTACTCCATAATCAGTTCACTTTTTGAACTTAACTTTTTCGCAAGTTGATTTTAAATATTTTTGATTTCTTTGCTAATAATATTCTAATCATATATATCAAAATCAGATCTGTCAACTTCTATCAGAATCTGTATCTTCATATTACAAGAGGTCAGTATCTTCTTTGGAATTTTGACCTCCATCTTTCTAAGCTAGAACTGAAGGAGAAAATTTCATTTTGAGGCCTTAAATCACTCATTGACTTTGACTGTGGCAGATACATCTTTTGGTTTCTCAGTCCTCAACTTGCTAAAGCTTACTCACCCTCTCCTATTCACTCTCTGTTCCAGATACAAGTTGGCCGCCTTCTATTATAATATGAGGGGAGTTGAATTGCTTGCTCAGCTAGAGTATCGTTAATAGTATTTTTTATTCTAAAAAATATATTTTATATAATAAAAAGTATTTTAAAGAATTTCTAAAGATAAAAAGTAAAGAAAAATTTTAATAATTTCTATACTTTTAATATTTTTTATTTTCATTTTATTTTATCTAATAAATATTAATATTTTATCTAATAATAATTTCAATAGACTTTTAATATTTTTTATCTTCATTTTATTTTATCCAATAAATATTAATATTTTATCTAATAAACATTAACACTTAAAATTTTTCAATAAAATCAAATGACTATTGTGGAAAAGAGAAAAAATTTTTCAATAAATAAAGAAAAATAGATAAATATCAATTAATATTTTAAATAGAAAATTAAAATATTTTAATGACAATTAGAGTCGAAAGTGAAGTTTCACTCTTTACATGTAGAGAGTCAAACAGACTTTTTACTTTAAAATAAAAAATAGAAAGTATATTAGAGATCATTTTTTTTTAGATCAACTCTTTAAAATAAAGGATTTTAATCAAATGAAGAGCATAATGCTAGCTTATGGATCTAAAGATAGATGATTGCTAATCTACAAGATCATTAATGGAAGCAACACTGCAACTAATATGCCAAGCACCGCTGTGAACAATGCATAGAAGCCAAAGGTTGCACAGATAAGCAGAGCTGGCTCTTAAGCTAAACTTGCATTAATGGAGATACACTTGCAAAACTCATGGTCAATAGACTCGGAATGAGAGCCACATAATCGAGGATCAATGGGGAAATTCCTATGGCATAAATGATCACTGTCGAAGATTGGATTGCCACACACACCATACATATTAAATGTCTAACTTTTTGAGGGCTAACAGATTTAAAGATGGAGTTCCATATTTTCTTGAGAATGGATGAAACCTTAGCTTGATCATCTAATGAATAATTGGCAGTTCAGTGGCATGCCCTCTTGAGCGAGTACTCTCCATTATAAGAGAAGTGCGATGCTAAAACAACGTTTGGATGACTAAAACTTAAAATACATAGACAACCATCACATCAACTTCTGCATTTTGAAAAAGCGAGTCTATTATGGATAGAAGAACCACTTTCTCAAAATAAGATAGTCCAACTTCCATCTTCTATGATGAAGAGAATTCAAAATTCATTCTGTACAGAATAAGTAGCAGCATCCCCATATATAGGAGCCCAGAACCTAGAAAGAATGTTGTAGTAAGCAAATCAATTAGACAACGCAGAGCAGATTCACAATACAGCACAAGTGAATCTGCATTTTACAATACCACAAACTTAATGACTTTTGGTCTTTCTTACCATAAATAGCTTAAGAGAAAAATTAAATCGCATCAGGTGATCTCTAAACACCAAAGAGATAAAAACTTAGCTACATGAGAATATAATAATTGTTCTGAACATGTCAATCAGATCCATCTTCGCAAACCCATGTGTGCATTATTACGCGTGAAAGATTGAACTAGATAAGAAAACAGAACAGGCCATAGCTGCATAAACAAAGGCAACTTACAGTATGCATGACCAAAACAATAAATTAATTTTAGCAAGCAATAACAAAGCGTAGGAAATGGTGATTGTAAAGTTTAAATTTAGAAAAAGCGGCAAGATTCAATTTTATTTTAGTGGACATTAACAAAGACAATAAGAGGAGGAAAATGTGTAACTCAAGAGATTAGAGAATCGTAGGATATATAAGAGAACAATATTAGAATGTAGTAGACTGCATATGCCAAATGACAGAGCACCCAAGATTACATTAGGAAGTAAACAAAATAAACTAGCTACCTTTACATTTACATCACAGAAACATGGCTTAAGCAATAAAACAGCTGGCTTCAAGCAAAATGATAGGCAGCTAGCTTACATTAGCCTTTGCAACAAAACAGCTAGCTTACAATGACATCTGGGAAACATGGCTTCAGCAACAAAATTGTTAGCTTTCACAAAAATAAAATGAAGCCTTTTACCTCTGGGCTTAAGCAGTAAAAAAGCTAGATAATCAAAAAAAAAAAAAAAAAGAAAAACCACAGCAGCTCAAACATATGGGAAAACACCGCCGATATTCACCCTGTCACAAGGAATGCCAGTCAAAATATACTTGAATGACTTTATTGCACTTAACTGTAATTGTTCATCAGGTAATTCATCATAAAACCCTGCTTCCACTTCACCCGATTTCACAGTATCAAAGTTGAAGGCGTTAACAAGAAGATAAGGATCAGAAAAGCAGTCAACTAATGGTTCAAACCCAGTTTGCACGACACACAGTCTCCTTTCCCCCAAACAAGTAATGGCAGCATCTTCTGGAGGTGGATATTCAGAGCAATATACTCTCCAAGCCTCCTGATCATCAACACTCTTCTCCTTCTCCAGAAATAATATGGATATGGGAACACAGAGACCAAATCGAAGTGGAGGACCAGGAAGAATATAATAGACAGAGATTGGGGTAAAACACACATTATCAATCAAAAGACCACCACCTGTAAAAGGGACGCGCGGGATATCTATGGACATATCAAGTTCCTTCCAAGACAACTGCTTCATCCTAGTAGAGGACAAATCAACATTATAAACTCCGTAACTAGTTGAGATAAAAAATTCAGAATTATGAACACAATAAGAGTCTACTCGACAAGCTTTCCATGTGTCGCATACAGCACGATAATTGAACGGTTCATGAAGCTCAATCCAGGAGTTACTAATCGGATCAAACACCTCAAAGTTTGGAACTTGCAAATCATCACTCTCTCCATCGAGATAAAGAACGGTGGAAAAAACACAAATAATATTACCTTGGATTACCACTGCAGTTGGAATATTCTTGGCGGCCTTCATGTCAGGTCCCTTCCTCAGCTCAGCAGTAGCAGTAGTAGAAGCTTTTGAGATATCACAGATGTACATGTGTTTTTCCCAATTTCCGATTTTATTCTCATCTCCTACAATTGGAAAATGGCGACCACCGAACATTAACAATTTGGACCTGCAAACAGCAACAGCCATCCAAGCAGGCCAATTTGCATCCAATCGAAGAACCGGATCAAGTGATGGTAAGGCTTTGCTACCACCTCCTTTGATGATGTTACTCTCGGACTTCAGATCGATAATGTACACGGAGTAGTAGTAATCCACGCAGAAGTGTCTGCAAACCACGCAAACTTTGTCACCAGAGGCTAAATACGACGGCAGTTTTTGCTCCTCCGCTGATTCCTGCGTTTGCTCATGCTCCGATGATGCCGAACCTGGCTCATCGGCCAGCAGTAAAGCCAGCCCCTTTTTGTCCTTCTCCGCCTCGGCAGTCCATGACCGTGAACCTGGCCTCGTCATTGTCTTTGTCGATGTCACGGTTAGTGTTAGGGTTGGAGTTAGGGCTTGTTTGGATTGATGGTTTATAAAGGGTTTGAATGGTTATTAATAGAATGGAATGAATGAGTTTAGTTTAGAAAGAAAGTATTAAATTATATTTGTATTTAGGAGGGTAGGAATGGGAAGGAGTGGTTTGAGATTAATTTTATTTGTTTGCAATAGAATAGAATGAAATGTTAACTTAAAATTGATAAAAATACCGTTCAGTTAATAATTAATTTAATTTAATTAAGAATATTATGCTACTTGATTTAATCCAATGTATTTAATTATGATAAATTGAATTCTTATATGAGAATAATTTTATTAATTTTGAGAAATCAAATCATTTATGAGAAATATTTCATGTCATGAAAATAATTAATTATAAATAATTTGTTATTTAATTTAAATAAATTTAATGTTAATTTATTTAAGTGAAAATATTA
>CATIWR010485487.1:0-13304 GCA_949677035.1 Omphalea diandra | reverse complement strand
GATGTTGAGTGCTCTAATAGGTACCAGCTGTAGCCACGTTGTGACGTTACAATTTGTGGTATCAAAGCTGATTTACAAATGAGAACAATGGATGTCACAGTTATTGGTTTGACAAATGAATTTAGATGTTACAGTTTTGGTATCAGAAAGGGCTTAAGCATATGCGAGGCAGATGTGCAAATCCCGGTGTGTATGACATCACGGGGCTGACGGACAAATCTCGGATGTTGAGTGCTCTGATAGGTACCGATTATAGCATTACAGATTATGGTAAAAAAAAATGCTAACATTTAGTGGTGTCATTGGTCGTTACATTTATTAGTATCGGAGAGGGCTCAAGCATACATGGGGCAGACGTGCAAATCCCGGTGTGTATGACATCGCGGGGCCGACGGGCAAATCTCGGATGTTGAGTGCTCTGATAGGTACCGATTGTAGCATTACAGATTATGGAAAAAAAATTAGTATCAGAGCAACATGATTTGTAAATATGAATACAGTCGTTACATTTATTGGTATCAGAGTAAATATGAATACGACCATTACAGTATAACCCTGCAACACTATCCATAATTGTCAGGCACTAAGCACCTTTTATCCCTTCTACAAAGACCCATTTGTTGGTTCAACCCTTAAACTTGCCATTTTGACCTTTTTAAACATGGCTAGGGCATTTTTTATGGTCTACCACCCCAAAGTTGACCTAATGTACCTTAGGCAAGCTTCAAAGCTCTCAATTACCTCTTATTTGTCTGACTTGACTGAGATTTTCTTCAGGTGGCTTGCGGTTTATGGTATTACACTATCCATTCTTTCCATTTTAGAGAAACTGAGATCTACCCCTATTAGAAGAATTTGGTGCCATTTTTTACTATCATGTCATGGCTACATATCAGATTGCCTTGTTGCGCCTGGGCTACTCACATATCCAGAAGATGATGGAGCTATTTGATCTTCAATATGATGAGGTACCGAAGTATAGTCTTCATAGGAGAAGATTTTCATATCACCCTTCCTTGCTTTTCATCATTTTAGGGATCATGCTTGTGCAATAGGCCTATATTATGGCGATAGTTCTAATGGAGGAGTTCTTGATATGATGAGACGATTGAGAGATAGATCTATAAATTTTACCCTTGCTCAAGGAGGTTGACCTCAAGAAAACTCTTATCTCGATAATCCTAGGCAAGACCATGATGGGCTTAGATAGGGTATCCCTTAGTGTCAGCGATTTATTCTCGGAGAGTCCATTGATACTTTAGGTACAAATCCCTTTTTGCAACCTTTTGTGTATTTTTTTTTTTTTGCCTTAACTTTTTCCCATACCTCCCTCATGGATTTTCAATCTAACGGACTGCTCATTTTTGCTTAGGTTGCCCTTTCGATTTTTTAACTTAATGAACCTTTATTCTTTTATTCATTTTTCTTCTTTTTCTTTTTTCCTTTTTTTTTTTTGTTAGATATGATTGCATGAGAGATTGGCCTTATTTGTCATTCTTACTATAGACATGTTATTTTACTACCCACAACATCATTTGAACCATCGTTTGTCAATACCTCTCACTATGAAGGTTGAATGGATATCACATTGGTGCTTCTAAGATTCACTAAATTTGCCTATGGTGGAGATTATTGACAGTTACCTAGATGACTTATAGAGATTGTGTGATCGTCCCAATTAAAGTACATGGCTAATTCAACACTCCTTAAAAATGAGGTTGCTTTCCTCCTTTCTTTTATAGAATGGCCTTTGACCTAGCGCATCACGGATAAGATGGGTGCCACATAGGCAGATTGCTACATCTATAACTTCTTTACCATTAGAGACTTTGACCCTAAGGATGATGCTGACTTCATGGCTTAGTTATGTGGTACTTAGTGTTGCAAGACTCATTATCTCATTAAAGCATTAACTATAACAAACAATGATCTTTTATGAGGAAAGCTTTTTATATTAAGTATAGTTTAAAGACATGTTTGACTAAGGTTACTTTTATTATGCAAATGTATTTTCTTTTGATATCAAGCCTTACATGGATTATTTCACTTCACATAGTACATATTAATCAAATGCAAAGTCACTACTTTTAAAATGGCACATTAGATCATCTGATTATCTTACTAGATGCCATTGGCTTGTCCAGTCCCTTACTCTTCATTCTAACCATCTGCACCATTATCATGCATCTCATCATCTTTGGATGAATATCCCCATTGGTCAATCACACTCTGTCGCTTTTTTCTTTAATTATTATATTTTATGTCCTAATTTTTGCATAAGACGCCCTTTTAGGTTTTCAACTTAATGGACTCTTCTATCTTTTCTTTATTTTTTTCTTCATTTTTTATTATACTATAATTTTTGCCTCAACTGCCCTTTTAAGTTTTTAACTTAGTGACCTTATTTACTTTTCTCACATTCTTACAAGAAATACTTCTTTAGCCTATCCATATTTATTGGCTTAAAGAACTCATTCTCATTTATATCTAATAACTTTATAACCCCATTTGAGTAAATCTATTCACCCACATAGGGACCTTCCTAATTTGGCTTAAACTTTCCATGGGGATCTTGGGTTTGTGGTTTAATTACTTTCGACACCAAATCACTGACCCTTATAGTGCTCACCTTGACACTTATGTTAAAAGTATAGGCCATTATGGCTTGTAATGCTGAATGTTGTAAAGAGCCTTTAATCTTCTCTCATTTAAGAGGGCCAATTGCCCTAATCAATTTCATTTCCATTGGTACTCAGGAATTTTGGCTTGATAACACTCGTAGAGACTTTATCTCTATCTCAATTGATAATACTGCTTTCATTCCATACACAAAGGAGTAGTGTGTCATTCTTATTAATGTTCTAGCCATGGTTCGGTATCCCCATAACGCAAAAGGCAATTTTTCAGACCAATCCTTTTAGGTTTTTACCATCTTAGTGAGGATTATTCTTAACATTCTTTATTAGCTATTTCCATTACTTCGTTAGCTTATGGCTATAAGGGGATGACTTATGATGGGTTACTTTATATGTCTCCATGATTATTCTTACGTTTGCTTGAAAGTGCATCCCATTATCTATTATGATCTGGTGTGGTACACCATATTGGGAAATGAGATTCTTTTCAATAAACTGAGACATTTGCTTTTTCCCCTAGCTTGCTCAAAGACTCGGCTTACTTTGAGAAGTAATCTACTGCCACTATAATATACGTTGCCCTTGTAAAAGATCACATCAGTGACTCAACTTGTGAATGGCTAAGGTGATGTCAAATTTATAACTCTATGGGAGGCAGGCGATTGAGGTTACTATGAGTCTGATAATTATGATACTTCGAGCCATCTAAATGGAATCCTACTCCATAGTGGTCTAGTAATAACCTATCCTCAAAATTTTCCTTGCCAATGTTTTTCCATTCACGTGGGAGCTATAAATTCCTACATGTACCTCTTCCATGACTTTACTCACTTCATTCTCTGTTAAACACTTCAAGTGAATTCCATTGGGCATTCCTTTGTATATTATACTATCATAGACTATGAACTATGATGCTAGACTTCAAACCACACTCTTATCATTCTTTTAAGCCCCTTAAGTCTGCTCCCCACCTTTTAGGTACCTCTATACGTCGTAGTACTGTCGGCAATTTTCTAATAACACTTGCACCACATTTTTGTTAGCATGGCCGGGTATGGTAGATCTCAATATGAGTAATGGATTCATCGGCATCCTCTTTAACCCATCCCAAATAAAAACCAAAGTTGCTAGGGTGTCAACCATAACATTTTCATTTTGTATGGGGTGGTTAGATATGATTCTTTAAAAATTCTATGTCAACCTTTTCAAATGCTCCAAATATAGGCTTAATCATTCATGCTTTAACTTATACTCATTAGTTATAAAGGAAATGATTAACAATTAATTCTTAAATACTTTTGTTGTCCTCACCTTCATCTATATCAAAGAGTCCAACCTAAGTGCGTAGGCTTCATATTTAACCATGTTATTCATTACCTTAAAATCAATTTTCTTAGCCATAAGGAAAAACTCCCCCTTCGGTGATAGTATAATTACACCGATACTAGCTTTTTCCTTACCATTCCATCGAAGTACATCCTCCAGCCTTAAGGCTTGATTGTGCCAAACCCTTCATCTGGGAATTTAGAAACCTTAGGTTCTCCTTCTTTAAGAGGCTGTTGTGCCAAGCATTCTACAAATGCTCACCCTTTTATCACCTTATTAGTCATATATTTGAAGTCAAATTCCATTAGTAATATAATTTTCTAATCAGGAAAGGGGCCTCATGTAGGTATTTGATTGGGTCAAGCTTTGAGACCATTTCTATGGCGTGTGACTAGAAATAGTGCCTCAACTTCTTCATGGTCCATACTAATGAAAGATTAGTCTTCTCTACATTGTTGTACCTTTCCTTATAAGGGAGCAATTTCTCGTAAAGATAATACATGGTATGTTCATTCCCTATATCATCTTCATGTGCTAGCATCACCCCTATAGAACTCTCTTTTATTATTGGATACAAAAGTGGCAACCTTTTAAGCTTTGGGGGTTTTAAGACTAGTGGGTTAGTTAGATACTCCTTTATCCTTTCAAAGGCTTTTTGGCATTGCTCATTCAACTTCACTGGTTGGTCCGTTCACATCAACTTAAAATTAGCTCCCAAATAGGAGTAAGCCTAGCTATGAATCTGTTGATGTATTATAGATGGCCTAAGAAACTTCATACTTCTTTCTCTATCTTATGTGCAGACATATCTTAAATAACTTTCAGCTTATACAAATATACTTCAATACCCTTCTCGTTTACTACATGCCTTAATAACTTACTAGATGTGACTCCAAACATGTAATTCTTAGGATTCAATCTCAGGTTGTACTCATCAACCCTCTTCAAGAATTTCTCCAAGGCTTAAAAATGCCCTTCAGAATTTCTCCAAAGGCTTAAAAATGCCCTTCCCTTATTTCAGACTTTCCATCAAGTCATCCATATACACCTCTTCTTCTTTATGGATCAAGTCATAAAATAAGGAGGTTGCCATCCACTAATATGTTGCTCTTACATTCTTCAATCCTAATGGCATCACCTTGTAACAATATGTTCCCCATTATGTGTAAAGGTTATCTTCACCTTATCAGTGATCGCCATGAGGATCTAGTTAAAGCCTAAGAACCTATCCATGAAGGAAATCATGACACATGTTGTTGTACTATCTACTGATACATTAATATAGGGGTAATGAAAGTCATCTTTAAGGCAACCCTTATTTATGTTCCTATAATCCATACACATTCTTACTTTCCCATCCTTTTATGGCATTGGCACTATGTTAGTAATCTATTTGGGTAATAAACTATTTCTAAAAACTTCACATTCAACTGTTTCATTGCATATTCCTTAACCAACTAAGCCTTCTTTGGTCTCATCCTTCTTAACTTGTACTTCACTAGCCTCATATACAGTTAAGTCAAAATCCTGTGCTCAAGTATCATTGATTAACCCCTAACATATCTTTATATGTCCAAACAATGACTCTCTGATGCTTTTTAAGTAGCTATTCAAACTTTCTTCATTTTTTAGCATGACATCATTGGAAATAAGTAAGATTTTTGGATTTTTTTTATGTGCCAAGATTAAATGCAATGGCATGCATAAAATTAATATTAAATATGCTTATAAAATGATACAGGCTATTCATGCTACCATCAAGAAACACATCATACAAGTAAGCAAATTTGTCATTCATTACCTTAATCTTTGAAATAAATACATCATCATCTTCAAAGAGACTAAATATAAAAATATCAGTGGTATCAAGAAGAGCAGCTTGTTCTGGCAAATTGATAGGAGACTATTCAACATCAATCTTCTCTTATTCTACATCCTTTTTCTCATCAATCACCTTAGCTACATTTGAGTCACCAACCTATTCAATACTCATTCCCTTTTTATATTCTACACTAATCATAATTTTCATTTTCAAAGTCTTGTTTCATCTAACTATCTCCTTCCACAATCTTCATAATGCTTTCCTAGAGTACCACCCCTTTTGACCTAGCTTATTTATGATATGATGCTTAACCTTGCCCTTTTTCACTATTACCCATGTCTTAGATGGAACTTATAATCATATACTCAAAATTTGCTAAGCTCAACCCATCGTATGTGTCTTCTATAAACTTGCATAATCTAGCATATCCCCATTTTGGATCATTAGAGAGTGCATCTTAGTTCATTAAGCTAGATTGCATATTTTTAGGACTTTTGCCTATGGCTCAAAATTATTGGCCAGGGAAATACTGCTTATGCTCCTCATCAGTCATCTTCCACTTGTCATTCCATAGGCAACTAGTTTATAGGCCATTCAAAACTATAGATTGCTCTAATCCTTAAGTACTCTCTTCCACCACCTACTTACTCTTCTTCTTCTCATCTTCCTCATTTGATAGATCCTTGCAATTTAAATCTCATATTTTGCTGACTCCCACCTGATACATGTTGTCAAACTTAAATCACTATTGCAACATCTAATATGTGGTTAAGAAATGTATTTTGCAATCAAGACAAGAAATTTATGGTCACCATTTTGAATTGTGTCTAATAGCTAGTGACACATGGCAGCTTGGCATTGGTCCTTTAGAAAACTAGTCGTTGGATCTTTATAATAGCTCTCAAAGGTCGCAGTTGCTATAAAAATTCATGGCCACTACTTTAGTAGTGCTAAAGAAGTTAGTCGTTATACCCACCGCAAAGTTTTTGCTTTTTCATTTTTCTTCATGTCGTGGTTGCTACCAAAATTTGCGATCACTACTTTTAAAAGCAGATTTCTTTCCTTTAATTTTTTTTCTTTTAATCACATTTATTTAACTTCCAATGAGATTCTAAGTTAACATCTGTAAGATCAACACTTATGATTGACATTAGAACCTTTCAATCTATATTGTCAAGATCAAAAGAAAGGCTTGCGTAGATTTGACCAACCTAGTCTAACATCTCTCTCGATTTCATCGATAGTTTTCTCATCCAACTGTTTCTAGTCTTTATCAGTGGCCACCTTTTCAACTTCTCCAATTACCTC
This sequence comes from Omphalea diandra, assembly GCA_949677035.1. NCBI lineage: Eukaryota > Viridiplantae > Streptophyta > Magnoliopsida > Malpighiales > Euphorbiaceae > Omphalea > Omphalea diandra. The sequence goes on along the minus strand of CATIWR010485487.1, from coordinate 6,212 downwards.
TCTTTCCTTTATGAAGAAATCAAATAGAGGCCCATGCAGATCTCTTACTTTAGACTTAATTCCTTTCCCATGATAACTTAGTCCTTTTCTAGTAGTCTAAGTCAAAATCTCTAAAAACTCTAACACACTTGTAGAATTCTTTCCTAATCCTTAACTTAGTAGAAATTTATATTCTTCATGATTCCCATCACTTTTCGGTCAACCCATTTATTTATAACTCCCACTACCTGGAAACCTCTAAGATACAACACAATGACACTAATATTGATATAATTTCCCTAATTTATGTGTAGATAGTAACCATGTCACCCTTTTAAGTGATCTTGACCTTTGGATATACCATAGATGACACTCCTCCTAATAGGTAATACCATGGTCTTCATAATAGTAGTAAGAAGGTGACAGAGATGTCCAACATTGTAAATTCCATCATTAATTTTACAATCCCAATTTTCATACGGTCTTAAATACATCAATAGCCAAACTTCTACTATCATCTTAGGCTCGAATGATACTATTTGATACCTCTAAATCCTTATTTAACACCCTAAATATATGCAAGAGCTTTAAAGGATCAATGTTCATTAGGGAAAGTGATTTTCCTTTTACAAGTGACAAAAGCAATGGCATCCTTCAGTGTGGCTTTCTTAGAGATAATAAGACTTGATAGAGCTTTCACCATAGCCTTCTGATGAGCAAGTCCCATACGCTAATCTAAGATAGTATCTTCTTCAAATTGCCTCATAATAGGGTTGTTTTCCTCCTTTTTCTTTACTACAAGCTTATCCCCCTATTTATCCATAGTTGATTCCTTGGGAGCCTTTCTATCAAGGTAATTTTTTTTTTTTTGAGTCACATGGTTCACATGTTCCCCTTCGTTCTCCTCGCCACTCATTTGCTACGACTTAAACATCCTCTTCCTTTTCTCTTCTTCTGTCTCTTCTTCTGAACTCTCTCATTGGTTAATGGTGCAAACCACAATCACAACCTCCTTAAGTGCTTCTTTAGTGGTGGCCATAATAACTTCTTTAGTAATTTTAGAATCTATCTTGAATGTCCCTTGGTTGGGAGAGGAACACTATGACAGTTCAAAAGAGGATTTCCCCTCATACTCAGTCTTCTAAAATTGGGCAAAATAATTGTCTTGTTATCTTTGAGATCTCGAATTTCATGTCTTAGATTGTAGTAATCATTAGTGTTATGCCTAACTGTTTGGTAAAAAGCACAATGTACATTAGCATTGTACCCCCTTAATAGTGGATTAGAGGCATTAGTTCATATACCCCCTTCTTTTGTAATCTCTAAAATGCCTTAGATAAAGGCATCCCTAAATTTATAATCTTTAAAGTGCCTTAGATAAAGGCATCCCTAAATTTATAAAGTATCTCAGAGCGCTTACTACACTCACGTTATTTGTCTTATTTCCTTCTACTTGAGGTAGAGATGGGGCACTTCTTATTCCCCTGTACTACTTTTTTAACTCAGTCTCTAATTCTTCGGCTTGCAAATTAGCTTGTCTGAGGATCTCAAAATTTTGTACTAATATACCCTTATTTTTTATGCTAATACTAGGTAATGCCCTTCTTATAATCATTCAAACCTCTTTTGACTTAGTCAGCTTAGTAGTTTTATCAAAGGCTATTTTCTTCCACCCTCTTCTATAGCCGTTGAAACTTTTCCCGAATTTCTATTTCAAAGACTCTAGATCTTACAAGGTGACCTTTAAGTCTAAATTGTAGGCATAATGCTTCTTAAAAGCCTCTATTAGTTCTTTCAAATCTTCCTTAATAGTCTTTAGCTGATTAACATACCATTCTTAGTAGATCCCTCTAATGATAGCTCAAAAAGTTCTAACATGGTGTTGGTTGGTACCCCAGATGCCTTCATAACCAGGATATATGAATGAACATCATTCTTTTATTTTGAGTACCTGTGAACTTTAAAAGCTCAAGCATTTGAAAGTGAGCTAGAAGTTTTTCAAATTTACGGGCAAACAGCTCTTTAATATCAATTCCTTTTTCTAAGCCTTTATCTCCTATAGCCTTTTATATCTTTTTTAATTATTTGGCAAAGTCATCAAATTGAGTACTCTCCTTCTCGCTCTCAATAGGCTTATCGAAAGCAATAGTAATACTTCCCACTTCTTTAGCGATCTTGCTTTTGAGGGTATCCTATCAATAATCACTACAAGCTGGGGTGTCTCTATTGGTGCCTTTCTCTTATCAGTTTTTTTTAATAAAGGTTTCTCCATTCTTTAAAATCTCATTAAGGCACTTGTTTACCTCCTTAGTAATCCTATCCTTTATCGTATAGTTAATCTTAGTCATTATCCTCTTTAGCACTTCTAGTCATATTGCAGGTTCCATAAGTAGTTCTAGTCTTTAGATTAGGCTAGAGGTCTTGCTTTTTCTAGCAAGTCGGTTGCCCCTTCTTTTCCATGAGGGTTTAGATAGAGCTATGATGGTTGCAATAGTATGATGCATGAACAAATAAAGAATGTATATATGCATGAAATGTACATGTTATTAGTAAAAGATCCTTACATCCTTATTTCTCCCACATATGAGGTCTAGAAGCTCTTTCCTAAGTGGGTTCTCATTCTTTTACCGATAAATGATAGAGAATGTACATAGTCGTCTTAGACAAAGAAGGGTCAAAGCCCTAAAAGAACATATGCACAAAGGAACTAAAGATGTAATAAAGAAAAATATATAAGAGAAAACTCTTTATGTTGCTTGAAGAGGAAAATGTACAAGGAAATGGAGAATCTATTTAGTAAGGAAGAGAGAGATGTACATAAGTGTTTACATAAGAAATGAGAACCCTTTACATAATTGGGTAAGGGAATATACAAACATTCACATGAGGGGAGTGATTACATCATGGGAAATGGGGTAACAATAAGGAGTGATTACATCATGGGGAATGGGTTAACAATTGGGAGTGATTACATCATAGGGAATAGGGTAATAATGGTATTTACATAAGGGAAATCATAATTATATTTTTCAAGGACTTAAAATCTTCTTTTGAAGAAGAAATGCAAATAAAAGGGGTATCATATTCCAAGGTGTTATTGGCTCTCATATGTGCCTAAATGATTTAGTTGGATATTGTAGTTGATGGCTCCTATAAGCTTGGGGATTGATTTTTATAACCTCCCATTTGATATTCTTAAAAGCACTTGGCTTGTGAGTGATGAACCCTCCTTACCAACTCCTAAGCTCGAATCAAACTTAAGTCTAAGTTAATAGAACCTATTAGTTTATCGAAAGACATACTTAGTGTATTTAGTGAAATGTGAAGGCTACATGAATATAATTTGGACCAATTAATTACAAAGTCAATATGGTAAAAATGAACTAGAGATTGTAAAGTCAATTTCAAATCTATAGTGGAGTCACCACTGTAAGCATCTCAAGATTTTGCTCAAACAAGTGGAATCTTACTTGTAACTTCATCCTTTTATTGATCAAAAGGGATAGAGAGCATAAGGGTCATACATTGGTAATAACCTCTAACAGTGGCTCGCATTAAGATCAACAGGTGAAGGAGGGGGAGGGGGGGATCTTTTAAGCCTCACTTAAGTTTGAAGCCCTTTTATCCAAGTGATGGTTAATGGAGGACTAGGGCGGGATAATACATTGATACTATCCCTAAGAAGATATGTAATCGCCACTCAACTTTATTTGAGCTAAAAATCTAGGCAAGGCAAAATCTAACCAAAGTTAACTAGAAGGCCAAATTCATCTTCACCCTATTAGAGACTGAGTTCAAAAATTGGGTATGGCTTGGGAAAAAGATTAGGCACTCCCAAACTACCTGGATATTGAGACTCGGTCTTTAAGCATCTTTGGTCCACTACTTACCATTTTAACCATGTCATTAATTAATTTGACTAATGCCCTAAGCATGTTTCTAATGTAATCCAATCAATTATACTAAAGCATCATCACAAATAATAGTAAAAGGGATAGGGTCATGCAATATGTTAAGGAGAGGTCATGCCAATCTATCAACCATACACAAATGCATAGTCAACATTCAAAATAATGATCATTAAGACCATCATTAATGGTCAAGATCAAATAAGCACTTACACCTAAGAAACCACATAAGTTAGTTGCTAATAAGAGGAAAACATCATTAAAGTAAGTAAAATAAGAAATGCTAATTAGAATCTCACCATATCTCCAAGTTATGAAACCTAGGCATGTTTCTAAGTCTTCAATCAATCATTCAGTCACCGCAACATCTCATAGATCATATGGAAATAGTAACAATAAATATATAAATAATAGGGCATGAAGAATCATAAGTATGAAATGCATATACAAATTAGAAGATATTAAGGCCTAAGGCAATGTTTAAAAAAGTGGTTTCCTAAGGTCATTGGACCCTTATCCACATTTCTCCTAAAGAGCTAGGCATCCATAAACACCACTAACATTAAGAGTTATTATGTAAATAAAAAGCAATTTCATCTTATGGCCAAGATGTGAATGAAATGCAAACATAAAACATAGTTTAACAAGACAGTCATCAAGTGTGAAACTTTTCTACTAACCATAATCAAGTAACCACCAAAACAAAGTGAATGGAATAAGTTAACTAGAAATCTAACCATTCATTTCAATGTTGATAATGCTTTAAACATAACCATAGTCAAAATGATGATGGGAAAATGAGACTTTCAAGATCATAGGAACGAAGAATCCCTTACTTGGTCATGGTAAAAAAAAATATCAAAACAAAAAATGAATAACACCTAACCATACAAAATAAAGAGAGGAAAGAAAATTTAGAATTTGAAAATCACAATGCATGACTCAAACTTTGTCCTTGCATCATGAATTGAATGAATAGCGTCCTAAGTTATGAAAACCTACCCTTATTCTGTCAAGGGAGATCCTAGAACACTAAAATGAAACATAAAAATAAAAAAAAAAAACTCAAATGAAGAAAGAAGGAAAATTTAAAATATATACTCAGTCAAAGAAGGACATACAAATCATTAGCTGGTTCGTACATCCTTATGGGTGGTCTGTACAAACCTTTAAAGGTTTGTATAGCCAAGAAATATTAGATTATTTAGAATATATGAGAAAAAAGGAAAAATGGGGAAAAAGAGAGAGGGAATGGGATATGTTGGACTAGGATGGTTAATCTTAAGTCTAAAATCTCTTTTGATCTTGACAAAGGAGATTGATCATCACTAATATTTTAAATAAGTGTTGATTTTGCAGAAATACATAAATCTATCAAGAAGAGATGGAAGGAGTTATTAAACTACAAAGTAACATGTAAATCACGACCACAATCCAGGATTTGCGACCGCGACTCATGTTAAACCATGCTGAAAATCAGGCAGGCGAAATCGCGGAGCCATTCTTGGCCGCGATTCATTCAAAAGAAGGAGTCCAAAAATGCCAGACGAATTTGCGGTGTGTGTCACACCTCAGTCGCGACTCAAATTTCAAACTAACTCAAGATGTCAGCAAGTCCACAACCAGAACATGACAAGTGTCCCAAATGACCATTGGAAAACAAAAATCATGAAGGCTATGTATTGGTAGCGATCGCGATTCGTGAAGTGGAGAATGCAAGTTCTGACAGACAAATTCGCGTCCTCAGTCGCATCCAGTACAAACTAATTTGCGACCGCTATTTTTGTAAGCAAGTGAAAGGCAACAACTATATTTTCCTGGTGAACCATTTAAAAGCTGACACGTGTACTAGCTGTTAGACACAAATGAGATTTTTTGCCTCAATTTTTGGCTCCCGTATGGAAATTTAGAATTTGAGACCGCGGATGAAGCCTGTCAAGCATTTAATGCAAAATCTGTCTAGCATACTTTGAAGATTTTGTACCAATTTTATTGCAATGTCTCTTTGGTGGGTAGATACTATAAATATCTCACCAAATAGATGTAAATGCAAGAGATTTCATTAATTTGTAACCCAAACTCTTCCAATTTTACTACTCACTCTTTTTTTTTTCTTTTAGTGATTGTTTGGTGTGAGCATAAGCACCATTTCTAAAGGTTGCAGTGTTAGCCTGTTAAAACACTCTAGAGAAGTTATTGTGTGAACCTGAAAAATGCAAGTGTAAAGGTTATTGTGTGAGCCTTTGAAAACACAAGTGTAAAAGTTTAGTGTGAGCTTAAAAACACCATTGATAGTTAGTGGAATATCCAATTACTGAGAATTGG